>JAJOOF010008739.1:0-24104 GCA_029582545.1 Solanum lignicaule | reverse complement strand
AATTGGGGTTTTAGCTAGACATCATAAAAAAGTAAAAATCATTACCAAATTGTGTTTCCATCAACTGGGTAAGATTAATATTGTCTTTACAATGGTCTTAAATGAAGAATCTTCAGCACCCATTTCCAATTTCTTAGAAATGGAAATCTTCAAAGCTAAAGAGAAAATGTCTCTAAACTTAGTTTTAAGATCTAAAACATGAAAACTGAATAATATCATTGATATTCTAAAAACTGGAAACTAAACTAAGAATTTAAAAACGTATTTATGGTTGCCAAAAATGTGCTGTGAAGGACCATTCGGCGCAATAAGTCTGGATCGCTAATCCACTCGGCGATACGCCCTTTAGTCAGTTCCATTGCCTTTTTGCTTAGGCCTTCAGCAACTTTAAGTTCTGTAACTTTGGGAGATATAGCACTGCATCGCAAAACTGTTCGACGACTTGCCAATTTCTCCTTTCTCTCGCCGACTTGTTTTTTTCCTTCAAGGCTTGGCACACTGGAACATTAGGCGAGACCATGGCCATTTGGCGACTCACCCAATGGATTTGCTGATTCCCAGGCCTTGTTTTCTTCGTTCTTTTAGCTGCCTTGTTCCTCTTTGCTCAATAATGTCCAAGTTTTGTTACCTCAAACCAAATACCTAAAATTCAAGGATTTACATCAGTTATTGGCACAAAATATGCATTTGAGGATACTAAATCTATCAAAATAAAGCCCTAAACGAGTCCAAATTGTGGACTCATCACTATAGCACACGAAAACAGTAAAATTTGGTTTTTCCCGCTTTAGAGCTCGGTTGAATTTGAAAATGCATCTTTTTTCTCCTTGGGACAAACTCACGCCATAAATAAGGTCGCAACAGATGTCCATAAAATATATCGGCCAAAAACATGCCAGAATAAGATATCACAAAATATCCATGGACTATAGCACCTGTAAATATGTAAATTTTTATTTTTCCTGCATTGTCGATCGTTTGAACTTGAAAATGCGTTTGTTTACCCCTCGGGACAAACTCACACCATTAATAAGGTCTTAACGCATGTCCATGGAAAATTATGGACAAAAACGAGCCAGGATCCTGTATCACAAAAAATCCATTGACCATACGAAAAATGGTAAAATTTGGTTTTTACCGGTTTGGAGCCATTTTGAACTGGAAAATGCGTCTGTTTTCCCCTCGGGACTAACTCATGCAATTAATAAGGTTGTAATCGATTTCCATGAAAATTTTTGGCCAAAAACAAGATAGAATCTGTTATCACCAAAAATTAATGGACTGTAGCACTTGAAAAATGGTTAATTTTTGGTTTTTTTCGCCTTGAGGCTCGTTTGAACAAGAAAATATATCTATTTGCCCCTCAGAACCAACTCATTCCATTAATAAGGTAAAAATGGACGTACATAAAAAAATTTGGCCAAAAACATGTCGCAATACCGTATCACCTAAAATCCATGGACTATGCACACAAAAAAAAATTAAAATTTGGTTTTTCCCTCTTTGGAGCTCGTTTGAACTTGAAAATGCATCCATTTTCCCCTCGGGACCATCTCACACAATTAACAAGGTCATAAAGGACATCGACAAAAAAAAGTTGTTAAGAAAAATCCAGAATCCTGTATCACCAAAAATCCATGGACTATATGACATTGCGTAATCAAAAGACAACTTCCAATGCAAGTGTCTACTATCGTACACTAGTAAAGTAACCCAACCAAGGGTTGGGGTCGAGTCCCAAGGGAGTAGTTTCAAGAATTAATGGAAAAAAAAAATTTAGTTCTAATTAGTCATAGCTAAAAACATTACCGAATAAGAACATGTTAAACCTAAGGGGTGACACAATAGTGTCAATTAACGATGGGGGTTTGTCACAAGTAAACAAAACCAACAAAAATGCAAAGAGTACTAATCAAGGAGATGGGATTCTTGGGATGTGATAGGAATTAGGGATAAACTAAACTATTGGGTACATGCTTTTGATAATAAATCCATTCAATATTTGTGACTAGGCTAGACTGTAGTAGGGGAAATTCTTACTCGAGCAACTTACCCCGAATCAACTTGGTTTCTCTCAAACACCAAATTGTCGCATGAAGAACAGCCTCCGCCATAGCCCACTCACTCTGTCGAGCTGAGTGTGTGGGAGAAGAACTAGGGTTCATCTCTCGAGCTGAACCTCATGTCGACCCAATCCCACCGGCCATCAATTTAGAAGTTTTAGATTTACGACCTCTCTCTCGAGCAAGCCGAAAACACAAAGGTGAAATCATATTTGAAGCTATAATTTCGTTAAGTTCCACCAAAACTACTAAACAAAGTCACATCTAAACAACGAATAAATCATCAACAAGCAAGACCCAACAGATAATCTAACCATATTGACAAAATCACACCTCAAGGATTGGAGTTTTAGCTAGACATGTAAAATAGATAGAAATTTATACCAATATGAGTTTGCATTCAAATTGGTATGAGGATTTAAGTCTCAAAACAAGCAAAGAGTGAAGAATCCACAAGACCCAGGTCCAAATTCTTGGAGTTGAAACCCTTTGAATATTCAAGTTCTTCAAAACACTCTCCAAACTTAGAACTCAAAATTCTATGTTATATATTTTATATTAAAAATCTGATGTTAAGGTACAACTCTCAACGAGTATTTATAGTTTTCAAAAATCTGTGCTGCAGCGGATCATTTGGCATCGTTAGTTGAGATCACCGATCAACTCGACGATCCACCCTTTGGTAGGTTTTATCGCCATCTTGCACTATTCTTCAACATCGTCGTGTTTTGGATCATTAGGCGACATAATATTTTGCGGAAATGCTCAGTAACACATCGACTGCGTATTTTCATCGCCGATTTGATCATTTCTTTCAGGGCCTAGCACAGTGGAACAAAAGGCAAGGATAAGACCTTTTGGCGACTCACCGAACGGGTTCGGTGATTCTCAGATCTTTATTTCTTCGTTCTTTCAGCTGCCTTTTTTCCTTTTTGCTAAATAGTATCCATGCTTTCCCTCCAACTCCAAATACCTGATACTTAAGGGTTTTCATCAGATATTGAGATAAAATATGCATTTGAGGACACTAATTCTATCAAAGTATAACCCTAAATGAGTCCAATTTTTGGACTCATCAATACCCCTAACTTAATGTTTTGCTTGTCCTCAAGCAAACTCGAGTTCGGCTGTTCAAAAAGGGTGTCTCAAACAGTGATATACAAGAATTAATCATAAATGTACATAACAAGACTTAACTTACTCATGCAAGAATCAAATGTGCATTCAAAGTTTCAAGTTGTGACATACCATTATCAACGAATCTCGAGCTCACAATACTTACTTCAAATGCAAGTTCAAGCTCAACTATAATGTTCAAATGTCCTCACACAAGGAATGATTCCATATTCACACACAAAGGTTTAATCATTTCAAGTTCCGGAAACAAATGCAATGCTCACTCTCACAAAGAATAACACAATGCATGCTTTCATCCATAGGTTTGCCCATATCTTCCAATCAACATTTGTTGCGGCTTACTCAAGATCAAAAAGGTCTTTTCAAGGCTTGTAATGGAGCTGTGCAAGGTATGTTCATTTAGGCTCAATGACTTTTATCCTCATGAAATGTGTTGCTCACAACACTTCCTTTTTTATTCCTTCATCACTCGCTTTAGTGCTCATAAGTCATCCTATTATTCATTTTCCATGGATTGTTTGGAAACCCATTTCTTTTGTACTTTATTCCACAACTTTCTTTTTCTTTCCTTTTCTTTTTCTCTCTCTTTTCTCTATTTTTTTTATATGGAGGAGTTCCATTTTTTTCAAAACCATGGGTAAGAGGGACTTTCTAGAATTTCTTGAATTGCCTTCTCTTTTCACCACACTCCCAACTTAGGATTTTGGCCTAAGTTGTCTATTCAACTAACCACAACTTCATGAGGATTATGGGTAATGGATAAAGAAAGGTCTAGTTTTCATCAACTTTCTTCCAAAGGAAGGTAAGGCTCAAGGGGTGTTCAAAAGAGGTTCACACACTCACAAAATAGGCCACAAAAGAGGTATATATCAAATTGGCTCACACTCTTAGAAGTTTCCTAAGATTATATCAAGAGATAACATCACTTAGTTGACCGGGACCAACGGGGCAAATTCAAGGATCCTTCATTCATAGTTTACAGGTAAACTCATCACACTAGGCATTGACACTATAAGTCAAACAAGACTCCACACTTTCGCTAGTGTGCAACGATCATCACAAGAGACTCGATTTGATCATTGGCTAGTCACAACGAGATGCAAAGACATCACATATTGTCTATGCAACTTCATTTTGCCTCATTGTCGCCGCACATTCATGTTTGTTCGATTATAAGCACTATCCAAGTCATCGATATTGATTGGAACTGATACTTAGATTTGCGAAGGAACAACCACATTCAACACAGAAGGGGTGGCAAATTTTTTTTTGGAAGGGTCAAAATCATTTTGCAATTAAAAACATGGAGCTACAAGCTCAAACCTCCACAAAACAGTGTATAAAACACAATTTTTAAACAGAACAGCCCAAATATATACACAAAAACATGAGTCACAAATAGCACACAAAAGGTGAGCCTCACCTTACCACAAACAAGAACATTTGTCCTCAAATGCAAATAACACAAAATCTGAAAGGTAAAATAAAGAAAGACATAGAGGGATGTAAAAAGGGGATCCTATCTAAGAAGTTGCTCTATCTGTCTAGGCATCAGTGCTCGGAGTGTTGTCATTCTGACTCTGGTTTTCATTGTCTGCGTTTGCCTCAGTTGCTGCAGGGATATTAGCCTTAGCCATATTGTCCAAATCATGAGCTACTCCAAAGACATGTATCGCGTTAATGAACCCTTGAGCCCACGAAGGGACATTCGGGTCAATGTGAATCTTTCTACTACTACTGGCTTTCTTGTTCTCGCTCCTTCCTTTGAGGTGATCTATCGTCCCTGCATCTCTTCTGGATTTTTGTACCGTTATATGTCGGGGTGGCATATTTCTTCTTGCAATTTTTGGTCTAGCATGTCTGCAAAGCCTTCAGATAAAGTTAGAAAATATTCGACAAACAAACCGAAGACCATCAGCTGAAGGCAGACTTAGTAGTCCATTCGGCGAGGCGACGAATACTTTCGACGAACAAAGGGGTATCCGCCGAAAGTTACACTGCAGAAGGGGTCGGGGTGCAGACAAAAGGCGAACAACAAGACTTTCGGTGAGTCACCGAGTGCTTTTGGTGACCTCATGCTTCTCGTCGAAAGGTACAAAAGCCACAACACATAAAAGCATGATATCAAAGACGAGCTAAGGAAACTAGGTGAACTGCTGAGTGGTTCGGCGAGCTCGTCTCAGCTTGCTGAAATGACTCATCGTGCCTATTATCAACCCAACTTCTTGAAATCATCCTCGTAACCCTCGAAATTGCAATTAATCTCCTACAACACATATCCGACTAAGACCCGTAATATAAAAGCACTCCCTATTGCAAATTAATTTAACCTAACGCACTAGAAAGCGGGATTTCACCATTCAAGCAAGAGTTATCGATTAGCAATAGGAAATTAAGCAATCCAATCCAATGAGAGAGGTCCAGTAGAATTCAACAAGATTAAAGATAAAAAATAAGTACAATTTCGATAAAATGAATGTGGGGTTTGAACTACGAACCTTTTATGTCGATGAAATGGATGTTGAGATGCTAGGAAACAATGTAATCCAACTTGTAGCACAATTCGATACTAAAAATACTCCAAAAATGCAAGAAATGTAAAACTAGAGTGCATGTGTGAGTTTGGGAAGATGAAAAAGTGAGGGAAAGGGAATGAGTTTGAAACTTTTAAACCTTTGGCTTAAAAAACCATCCAGTTTTCGCCCATTCGGTGACATTAGTCCCGATCGCCGATCTATTTGGCGTAACGCCAAGTAGTCATTTGCCTCGCCAAATTTTACAGAACCACTATGTATGGTGGGAGTCCAAATGGCGGTCTGGTTTGGAGTCACTGAACCGTTCGGCGATTCACTGATTGGACCTATTGCTCGCCAATCTGCACTTTTCGATCACTCTCCACACTTCCATCTGCACAATCAACACACAATTATTTTATCAAAGCAACATGAAGCAATAAAGGGATTTGGGATGCCTCCCAAACAATGCCTTATTTAACGTCGTGGCACGACGTTGAACTGTCTTCAAGAATCTTCTAGATACACCGCCTCTACCAAAGAAATCTCTTGACATTGCCCAAAATATAATTTCAAACATTGACCGTTCACTTTAAATGGAGAGCCCTCTTGACCTTCAACTTCTATGGCACCATTGTTGAATACTCACGTTACTCTAAAAGGTCCAGACCATTTGGATTTGAGCTTCTGGGAAAGAGTCTAAGTGGAGAGTTGTATAGCAATACCCACTCTTCTACCTTGAATTCCCGCTTGAGTATTCGAGAATCATGCCATTTCTTCGTCTTCTCTCTGTAAATGGCTGAACTTCCATAAGATTTGAGACTAAATTCATCCAGTTCGTTCAACTGCTATACCCTTCCCTTTGAAGTTTTTGACCAGTCCAAATTTAAAGCTTTCAATGCCCATAATGCTTTGTGGTCGAACTCGACGGGCAAATGACAAGCCTTACCAAAAACCAACTGATATGGGGACATACTAATAGGTGTTTTGTAAGCTGTCTGATATGCCCATAGTTCATCATCGAGATTCCTAGACCAGTCAATTCTGTTGGCTTTCACTGTCTTTGCCAAGATACTTTTGATCTCTCGATTTGATACCTCGACCTGGCCACTTGTTTGGGGATGATATGGGGTTGCTACCTTGTATTTCATCCCATATTTTCTCAGTGCCATTGAAAACCACTCACTGCAAATGTGGGATCCCCCATCACTAATAATTGCCCTAGGAGTGCAAAATCTTGCAAAGATGTAACGTTTCAAGAATTGGAAAACACTTTATCCTTCGTTGTTTGGAAGAGCAATTGCTTCCACCCATTTGGAAACATAATCTATAGCCACCAAGATATATTTATTTCCAAATGAGCTCACAAATGGGCCCATGAAATCGATCCCCCATACATCGAATAGTTTGACCTCTAAAATAGGAGTGAGAGATAGTTCGTGTCTTCTAGACACTCCGCCTTGGTGTTACATTGAGAGAATTTCTTCGCAAATCCATGTGAATCCTTGAAGAGGGACGGGCAGTAATATCCACTTTGGAGAACTTTGGCGGCGGTGCGAATACCACTATGGTGACCTCCCACTGGAGATGCATAACAAGAATGGAGAATTTCTACCCCTTCTTCTTCAGGAACACACCTTCTAATGACATGGTCAACACACTCTCGAAATAGGTATGGTTCATCCCAAAAGTAATTTTTAACATTGAACATCAACCTCTTTTGTTGGTAAAAGGTCAACTCATTTGGAATCAGTCCACTCACAAAGTAATTTGCAAAATCTGCATACCATGGTGTATGTTTGAGAGATATTGCAAACACCTGTTCATCGGGGAAGGAGTTGTCAATGTCGACCTCATGCTCAACATCTTCCCTTCCTTCCAACCTCGATAAGTGATCAACCACTTGATTTTCGCAGCCTTTTCGATCTTTTACCTCAAAATAAAATTCTTGTAATAGTAGCACCCACCTTATCAATATTGGTTTTGCATCTTTCTTTGCCATCAAGTAACGGAGTGCAGCATGATCAGTATGTACGATTACTTTGGTTCCTAGCAAGTATGCCTGAAATTTTCAAATGCATAGACTATCGCAAGAAACTCTTGTTCAGTGACCGTATAATTGCGATGGGCACTATTTATAGTCTTGCTTGCGTAATAAATTGGGTGAAATAGTTTGTTACGCTTTTATCCCAGCACTACCCCGAATGCCATACCACTAGCATCACACATTACTTCAAAAGAATCGGACCAATTAGGGCTGATGATAATCGGGGTGGATACTAGTTTCTCTTTCAGACACTGAAATGCAGCCATATAGGTGTCATCAAAATAGAACTTCCCTTCCTTTTCCAAGATTTTGCATAGTGGGTGTGCAATCTTTGAGAAGTCTTTAATGAACCTTTGGTAGAACCCTGCATGCCCCAAGAAACTGCGAACACCCTTCACTGAAATCGGCGGGGGTAGTTTCTCAATAACCTCAATCTTCGCCTTGTCAACTTCTAGCCCCTTTTGCGATACTTTGTGCACGAGAAAAAATCCTTCCTTCACCATAAAGTGACATTTCTCCCAATTTAGAACCAGATTCGTTTCCATGCATCTTTGGAGCACTTTCCGTAAGTGTGTCAAACATTCTTCAAACGTATCCCCTACGACTGAGAAGTCATCCATGAATACCTCCATAGAGTCTTCGACCATATCCGCAAAAATAGACAACATGCAACGCTGAAATGTCGCTGGGGCATTACATTACCCAAATGGCATCCTTTTGAATGCAAATGTTCCATAAGGGAAAGTAAAAATGGTTTTCTCTTGGTCTTCCGGCGCAATAGAGATTTGATTGTAGCCGGAGTACCCATCTAAAAAACAATATCACCCCCTTTCCAATAACTGATCAAGCATCTGGTCCATGAAAGGCATTGGAAAGTGGTCCTTTTCGATCTACGAATTAAGTTTTCGATAGTCCAAGCACACTCTCTACCCAGTAACTGGTCTAGTCGGCACGAGTTCCCCCTTTGCATTTGGGACTACAGTGATACCTCCCTTTTTCGGTACACATTGCACCGGGCTTACCTATTTACTATCTGCAATTGGGTAGATTACTCCCGTATCTAATCACTTGATGATCTCTTTTTTCACCACCTCTTGCACTAGTGGGTTTAATCTCCGTTGATGTTCCACACTAGGTTTACATTCACTATCAAGCCGAATCTTGTGTGTACAGATGCCAGGAGGAATGCCAACTATATCAACTATGGTCCATCCTATAGCTTTTATATGCTTCCACAGTACTTCAATGAGCAATTTCACCTGCCTTCCAAGCAAGTCAGCTACGATAATCAAAGGTAAAGTATTATTGGCTCCCAAGAAGGCATATTTGAGATAAGAGGGTAGTAGTTTTAACTCCAGATTTGGCGGTTCCTCAGCTAATGGCTTTGTAGGAGGACTTTCTCTGTTTTTAGGTCGATATCTAACTTGATTGGATTCTTTGAATATACTCCTAACCCTGATAAGGTGGCTACCACTTCATCATAGCCTTGACCTTCGGATTCATCATAATTAGCAAGCACAGATTCAAGGGGTTCATTCTTTCGCATCAAATGTCTCACACTAGCCACCGCCCCATCTATAAAATCCTCAGTAGATACCACATGGATATTTCTTGGTTGTTTCATGGATTTGCAAATATTGAAGGTTACCTCATCATCATTCACTCGAAACTTAAATTTCTCGCTTTATACATCCACCAATGCCCTCCCGGTTGCTAAGAATGGCCTTCCCAAAATAATGGGGATTTCAGCATCGATCTCACAATCTAAAATCACATAGTCAACAGGAAAGATGAACCGATCTACTTTTACCAAGATGTCATAGAGTATCCCCACTGGATGCTTGATTGATCGATCTGCCATAAGGAGTCTCATTGTGGTTGCCTTTGGTTCACCCAAACCAAGTTGCTTGTATATTGCATAGGGCATCAAGTTATGCTTGCTCCTAAATCACACAAAGTTTAGTGAATTGGAGCATGCCAATGGTGCACGGGATGGTGAATGCCCCAGGATCTTCTCTCTTAGTGATTAACTCTTTTGTCATAATTGCGCTGCAACTATGGGGCACTTCAATAGTTTCATAGTCCAAGCTTCTTTTCTTTGTAACTAGTTCTTTCATGAATTTGGCGTATCCCGGTATTTCCATCAATGCTTACACCAGAGGAAGGTTAATTGATAATTTCTTGAACACTTACAAGAATTATTTGAACTTCTCGTCTTCATTCTTCTTTTTCAAGCATTGGGGAAATAGTGGAGGTATTTTGGGTAAAGGGTGCATAACTTTTGGAACTTGAACATGTTGCTCCGCTTCATCCTGTGGTTCTTTGGCAATGTTTTGTTGAATAGGTAATTCTTGTTCTTCCATACCTTGGCTTTGTTCATGGTTTTGAGGATTCTCATCTTCCATCACATTCCCTATTGCCGCCTTTCCGCTACGGGTAACTACATCTAGCCCTCTTTCATTAACTTTCATCAGTGTTTTGGACGTTAATTGAGCTGATAATAGAATCAATTGACCTTCCAATATTTTGATGGCATCAATATGACATTTCACTTTACTGTTCAATGATGAAAAGTCATCTTTCATCCCTTTTAGCAAATCATCAGAGCCCTCAACTTTATCAAGTATGCGAGACAATAAATCATTTACCCGTGGACTACTTGCACTCTCTTTAGATTTTGGGCTTTCACTAAAGTGAGTATGGTCCTCCTTATGATCATCTTGCTCAGCCCAATCTTGCCAATATCTCCTTGGTTCTTCACCCTATAATAGTTCTAACCTTGATTTCCTCTCCGCTATTGATAGCGTGGGTGGAAACCCTCCTCAAATCTTTTGGAGTTTCGACCTTTATTCTCCCCCGGTCATGAGTAACCGAAAGAAGAACCCTTCTCAACTTGAAATACTCATATGTCCCCTTTATGTGTTCTTGTAGAGTTTCCATTTGAGACAACATCTTTTTGATGTTTTTGTCCCTCTCCTTCTCTTTATCGAGTTGTTTTTGCGTTAATCTGAAGCACAATGGGGAAACTTAATCATCTTTGGTGTACCATGCCTGGTTTACTTAGTCATACCATCTAGGAGAAATGAGGCTAATTCAAATAATTGTAACATTATTTCTCCTTGCACCAGTTGATTGGGTATCCCTTTATTAACCGAGTCCAGACTACGGTAAAAGTATTGGAGCAATAATTCACTTGGTAGTCCATGCATTGGGCACTTTCGCAAAAATCTCTTGAACCTTTTCCATGATTCGTGAATTGGTCCACCCTCCTTTTGCTTAAAATTTTGAATGTCGTCCCTCAGTTTCATCATTCTTGATGGATGAAAGAATCTTTCGTGAAAGGCCATAACAAACTTCTCACATTACTTGATGGAGTTGTTTGGAAGCTCGACCAATCATTTAGTAGCTCCCTCAGTCAATGATAATGGAAATAAGCGAAGATGTATGGATTCTTGCAATAGATTCTTGAACGATAAAGGGGTGCACACTTCCACAAAGCTTTGTATATGTTCGTGTGAATCTTCATGCTCTAACCCTCCATATAAACCTCTTGAATGTATAATCTAGAGTGTCGCGCTAGTAACTTCAAACATTTCATTTTTGTTGGCTTGTGGCATGCAAATTGCACCTATCTCACCCACGTGGGCAGGGTTATAAACACTATTAATATCATCGATGTCGTCTCGATGAACACCACCATCCGCTGGATGGCCTACTTGGCAGCTATTTTCCCCGTTTGCACTCATATGTCCTGCTTTGACACATAAACACT
Source organism: Solanum lignicaule (assembly GCA_029582545.1). Taxonomy (NCBI): domain Eukaryota; kingdom Viridiplantae; phylum Streptophyta; class Magnoliopsida; order Solanales; family Solanaceae; genus Solanum; species Solanum lignicaule. The sequence goes on along the minus strand of JAJOOF010008739.1, from coordinate 12,572 downwards.
CAAAGCAAAAATGAAAATTAAGTGAGTAGAACTACAACTATCAAGAACAAAAATTCTACTAATCTAAGAATTCTCAAATAACACCACTCCCCGCGTGGCAGCGGCAACATTTTGATGTTTGTGTAAAAAAGACACAAATTCCAATGCAAGTGTCTACGATCGTACAATAGTAAAGTAACCGAACCAAAGGTTGGAGTCGAGTCCCAAGGGAGGGGTTTCGAAAATTAATAGAAAAATAAAATTTAGTTCTAATTAGTCATAGCTAATATCATTAACGAATACGAACATATTAAATCTAAGGGGTGACACAATACTGTCAATTAACAATGGAGGTTTGTCACAAGTAAACAAACACAGCAAAAATGCAAAGAGTACTAATCAAAGATATAGGATTCTTGGGATGTGATTGGAATGTGGGATAAACTAAACCATTGGGTTCATACTTTTGATAGTAAATCCGTTGAATATTTGTGATTAGGCTAGACTATAGTTGGGGTAAATTCTATCTCGAGCAACTTACCCCAAATCAACTCGGTTTCTCTAGAACACCGAGTTGCCGCATGAAAAACAGCCTCCGCCTAAGCCTACTCACTCTCTCGAGCTGACTGTGTAGGAGAAGGACTAGGGTTCACTCTCTCGAGCTGAACCTCATGTCGACCCAATCCCACCGGCCATTAATTTAGTTGTTTTAGTTTACGACCTCTCTCTCTCGCAAGCCGAAAAAAAAAAGGTGAAATCGTATTTGCAACTAAAATTTGATTAAGTTCCACCACAACTACTAAACGAAATCACATCTAAACAACAAATAAATCATCAACAAGCAAGACATAGCAGATCATCTAACCCATATTCACAAAATCACACCCCAAGAATTGGGGTTTTAGCTAGACATGTAAAAAAGATAGAAATTTATACCAATATGAGTTTGCATTCAAATGGGTATGAAGATTTAAGTCTCAAACAAGCAAAGAGTGAAAATCCACAAGACGCAAGTCCAAATTCTTGGAGTTGAAACCCTTTGAATCTTCAAGTTCTTCAAAACCCTCTCCAAACTTAGAACACAAAATTCTATGTTAAAAATTTTATATTAAAAATCTGATGTTAAGCTACAACTCTCAATGAGTATTTATAGTTTTCAATAATCTGTGCTGCAGCTGATCATTCGGCTTCTTTAGTTGAGATCACCGATCAACGCGGCGATATGCTCTTTGGTAGGTTTCATCGCCGTCTTGCTCTATCCTTCCTCATCGTCGTGTTTTGGCGACATAGTACTACTTCGCGGAACTACTCGGCGACACATCGACTGCTCTTTTTCACCGCCAATTTGATCCTTTCTTTCGGGACTCAGCACACTGGAACAAAAGGCGAGGATAACACCTTTTGGCGACTCGCCGAACGGGTTCGGCGATTGTCAGATCTTCATTTCTTCATTCTTTTAGCTGCCTTTGTTCCTTTTTGCTAAGTAGTGTCCATGCTTTCCCTCCAACTCCAAATACCTTAAACTTAAGGGTTTTCATCAGATATTGAGATAAAATATGCATTTGAGGACACTAATTCTATCAAAATATAGCCCTAAATGAGTTCAATTTATGGACTCATCACTATTTCACACGAAAAATGGTAAAATTTGTTTTTTCCACTTTGGGGCTCATTTGAACTTTAAAATGTGTCCGCTTAACCCTCAAGACAACCTCACGCCATTAATAAGGTTGTAACGGATGTCTATGAATACTTTCAGCCAAAAATAAGATGGAATCCTATATCACAAAAAATTCAAGGACTATAGCAGATGAAACATGGTAAATTTTGGATTTTCCCTCTTGGGGGCTCGTTTAACTTCAAAATGCGTTCATTTACCCCTTAGGACAAACTCATACTATTAATTAGATCGTAACAGACGTTGATGAAATATTTCAGCCAAAAACAAGCCAGAATCAAAAATCACCAAAAAATCATGGACAATAGCACAGGAAACAGTTAAATTTCATTTTTCCCGCATTGGGGCTTGTTTGAACTTTAAAATGCATCTATTTGCACCTAGGGACAAACTCATGCTATTGATAAAGTCGTGATAAATGTCCATGAAACAATTTGGCCATAAACAAGTTTGGATCATGTTCACTAAAAGTCCATGGTCTATAGCACATGAAAAATGGTAAAATTTGATTTTTCCGGCTTTGGGATCGTTTGAACTTGAAAATGCATCTGTTTGCTCCTCGGGACCAACTCACACCATTAATAGGTTTTAACAGACGTCGATGAAAAATTTTGGTAAAAAAAAAGCAAGAATCATGTATCACCAAAAATCCATGGACTATAGCACACGAAACACAGTAAAATTTTGTTTTCCCACTTTGGCACATCTATGAACATTAAAATGCATCAGTTTACCCCTCAAGACCAACTCAGGCCATTTTGAGTTTGTGATGGACCTTCATGCAAAACTTTTAGCCAAAAACACACTGAAATACCGTATCACCAAAACTCCATGAACTATAGCATACGAAAAATGGTAAAAAATTGTTTTTCCCACTCTACGGTTCGTTTGAAGTTGAAAATGCGTCTGTTTGCCCCTCGAGACAAACCTACGCCATTAATATGTTCGTAACGGATGTTCATGAAAAATTTCAACAAAAAACAAGTCAGAATCCTTTATCACCAAAAATCCATGGACTATAACACACAAAAGAATAGTAAAATTTGGTTTTTCCCACTTTTGAGCTCGTTTAAACTTGAAAATCCATCTTTTTTCCCCTAGGGAATAACTAACGCAATAAATAAGGTAGTAATGGATGTCCATAAAAATATTTGTCCACAAATAGGCCGAAATATTATACCACCAAAAATTTATGGACTATTACACCTGAAAAACGGTAAAATTTTGGTTTTCCCATTTATGAGCTCGTTTGAACTTGAAAATGCGTCTCTTTACCCCTCGGGACAAACTCACGCCATTAATAAGGTGGTAACGGATGTCTATGAAAAACTTTTGCCAAAAAAGTGTCGAAATCATGTATCACCTAAAATCCAGAGACTATAGCACACGAAAAACAATAAAATTTTGTTTTACTTGATTTGGGACTCGTTTAAACTTGAAAATGCGCCAGTTTTCCCCTCACGCTATTAATAAGGTCATAATGGACGTCTGCAAAATTTCGGCCAAAAACAAGTCAAGATCTTGTATCCCCAAAAATACATGGACTATAGCAAATGAAAAATGATAAAATTTGGTTTTTCCCACTTTAGACTCGTTTGAACCTGAAAATGTGTTTGTTTTCCACTCGGAACCAACTCATGTAATTAATAACGTCCTAACGGATGTCCATGAAAACTTTCATCGAAAAACAAGTTGGAATCTTGTATGACCAGAAATCCATGGACTACAACACATGAAAAATGTCAAAATTTGGTTTTTCCCAATTTGGGGCTCGTTTGAACTTTAAAATGTGTCCATTGTACCCTCGCCACCAACTCACGCCATTAATAAGGTCGTAAAAGAGATCCATGAAAAGTACGGCCAAAACCAAGCCACAACTTATATTACAAAAAATACATGGACTATAGCACAAGAAAAAAGGTCAAATTTGATTTTTCTTGCTTCGGGGCTGGTTTGAAATTGAAAATGCATTTGTTTTCCCCTCACAACCAACTCCCACCATTAATAAGGTCGTAACAAAAGTTCATAAAAATGTTTGACCAAAAACAAGACAGTATCCTGTATCAACAAAAATCCATGGACTATAGCACATGAAAAATAGTAAAATTTGGTTTTCCCGCTTCAAGGCTCGTTTGATCTTGAAAATGCGTCTATTTTCCCCTCGGGACCAAATCATGCCACTAATAAGGTTATAACTGACATCCATGAAATATTTCGGTAAAAACAAGCTGGAATCCTGTATCACCAAAAATCAATGGATTATAGAACATGAAAATAGTAAAATTTAGTTTTTCCCACTGTGATGTTCGTTTGAACTTAAAAATGTGTTTGTTTTCCCCTTAGGACCAACTCACGCTATTTATAAGGTCGTAACAGACATCGATAAAAATGTTCAGTTAAAAAAAGTTGGAATCCTATATTACCAAAATTCCATGGACTATAGCACACGAAAAATAGTAAAATTTATTTTTTCCTACTTTGGGGCTTATTTGAACATGAAAAGGCATTTGTATGCCCCTTGGGACAAACCTACGCCATTTAAAAGGTTGTAACAAACGTCCATGAAAACGTTCAGCAAAAAACATGTCGAATCCTGTATCACCAAAAATCCATAGACTATAGCACACAAAACAGTAAAGTTTGGTCTTTACCGCTTTGGGGATCGTTGAACTCGAAATTGCATCCGTTTAACCCTTGGGAGCTACTAATGCCATAATAAGGTAGTATACGACGCTTATGAAAATTCTCAGCAAAACCTAAGCCGAAATCACGTATCACCAAATATCCATGGACTATAGCACACAAAAATCGGTAAAATTTGGTTTTTCCCACATTGGGGTTTGTTTGAACTTGAAATTTCATCTATTTTCCCCTGCGGACCAACTCACGCCATAAATAAGGTTGTAACAGACGTCCATGAAAAATTTCAGCCAAAAATAAGCTGGAATTGTGTATAACCAAAAATCCATGAACTATAGCACACTAAAACAGTAAAAATTTGTTTTTCCTACTTTGGGACTTGTTTGAACTTGAAAATGCATCTTTTAGCCCCTCAGGACCAACTTATGCCATTTATGAAGTTGTAACAAACATCCATAAAATAATTTTTCAAAAAATAAGCCATAATCCTGTATTACCAAAATTCCATGAACTATAGCACTCAAAAAGGGTAAAAATTGCTTTCTCCTTCTTTGGGGCTCGTTTGAACTTGAAAATGTGTTTGTTTTCTCCTTGAGATCAACTCACACCATTAAAAAGGTCATAACAGACTTCCATGAAAGTTAGGTAAAACACAAGTCAGAATCTTGTATCGCCAAAAATCCATGCACTATAGCACATGAAAAATGGTAAAATTTGATTTTCTCCATTTGGGGCTTATTTGAACTTAAAATTGCATTTTTTTACTCCCTAGGACCAACTCACGCCATTAAGAAGGTTGTAACGAACGTCCATGCAAATTTTCGGCTAAAAATGAATCGGGATCCTGTATTACCCAAAATCCATGGACTATAGCACATGAAATGCTGTAAAATTTTGTTTTCTCCTACTTTGGACTCAATTGAACTTGAAAATGCGTTCGTTTACCCCTTAGGACCAACTCACGCCATTAATAAGTTCGTAATGAACCTCCATGAAATATTTCATCAAAAACAAGCTGAAATCTTGTATCACAGAAAATTCATGGACTATAGCACACGAAGATTGGTATAATTTGGTTTTTCCGGATTTGAGGCTCGTTTGAACATGAAAATGTGTCCGTTTTTTCCTCGAAACCAACTCATGTTATTAATGAGGTCGTGACTGACATCCATGAAACACTTCGGCCTGAAAGAAGCCAAAATCTTGTATCACCAAAATTCAATGGACTATAGCACTTGAAAAAGGGAAAAAAATTGTATTTCCTACTTTTGGTTCTTTTTATAACTTGGAAATGCATATGTTTTTCCCTCGTGTCCAACTTATACCATTAATAAAGTCGTAACAGACGTTCATAAAAATCTTTGGCCAAAAACAAGTCGGGATTCTATATCACTAAAAATCCATGGTCTATAGGACACGAAAAATAGTAAAATTTGGTTTTTTCCCGCTTCGGGGCATGTTTGATCTCGAAAATGCATATGTGTTGCCCCTCAGGACCAACTCATGCCACTAATAAGGTCATAATTGACGTCCAAGAAAAAATTGGTCCAATAAAACCCTGAAATCCTATATCACCAAAATTCCATGGAATATAGCACGAAAAAGGTAAAATTTGAGTTTTTACGCTTTGGGCCTCGTTTTAACTTTAAATGCGTATGTTTTCCCCTAGGGACAAACTCATGGAATTTGTAAGGTTGTAATGGACGTCCTTAAATAGTTTTGGCAAAAAACAAGCTGGAATCCTATATTAGAAAAATTTAGTGGACTATAGCACACGAAAATGGTAAAACTTGTTTTTTTCTTACTTTCGGCTCGTTTGAACTTGAAAATGTGTTTGTTTTCCCCTCTTTACTAACTCACACCATTAAAAAGGTCATAACGGACGTCTATGAAAAGTTTCTGCAAAAAACAAGTTGGAATCCTATATCGCCAAAAATCCATTGACTATAGCATACGAAAAATGGTAAAATTTAAGTTTTCTCCCTTTGAGGCTCATTTGAACTTGAAATTGCCACTGTTTACCCCTCGGGACAAACTCACGCCATTAATAAGGTCTTTTCGGACGGAAAAAGGGTATCCAATTGTAATCCAAGCACTTTTTTCTATTTTTCGCTTAGATGTGCTCGGCAGATGCTAAAGCTAGAGAGTGATGGCAAGAATTGGTCAAGCGAAGAATCACAGTTCTTAGCCATGAAACTTTTCAGCAAAAGACAAGCTCGAATCACTTATCAACAAAAATCCATGGACTATAGCACACAAAAATATTTTAAATTTATTTTTTCCTACATCAGGGTTCGTTTGAACTTGAAAATGCGTCAGTTTGCCTCTCGGGATAAACTCATGCCATTAATAAGGTGGTAACGGACGTCCATGAAATATTTTAACCAACAACAAGTCGAAATCTTGTATCACCAAAAATTCATCAACTATAGCATATGAAAAGTAGTAAAATTAGGTTTTTCCTGCTTTGGGGCTTGTTTGAACTTGGAAATAAGTCTGTTTGCCCCTCATAATAAACTCACGACATTAATAAGATCATAAATGACGTCCATAAAATATTTCGGCCAAAAAAATGTCAGGATCCTGTATCACCAAAAATACATGGACTATAGCACATGAAAATGGTAAAATTTTGTTATTCCCGCTTTGGGATCATTTGAACTTGAAATTGCATTTGTTTGCCTCTCTTGATCAACTAACGCCACTAATAAGGTCGTAACAGGCGTCTATGAAAAATTTCGGCCATAAACAAGCTAGAATCTTGTATCACCAAAAATCCATGGACTATAGCACACCAAATGCGGTAAAATTTTGTTTTTCCCAATTTGGGGCTTATTTGAACTTACAAATGTGTCTATTTTTCTCTCAAGACCAACTTACGCCAATAATAAGGTCGTAACGGACATCCATTAAAAAGTTTGGCAAAAAACAAGCCAGAATCTTGTATCACCAAAAATTAATGGACTATAGCACACGAGAAATAAAAAAATTAGGGTTTTCCTACTTCGGGTCTTGTTTGAACATGAAAATGCATTTTGTTGCCCCTCGGGACCAACTCGTCCATGAAATTTTTTTGCAAAAAATAAGCCGGAATCCTATAGCAAATGAAAAATGGTAAAATTTGGTTTTTCCACCTATGGGCTCATTTTAACTTGAATATGTGCCTATTTGCCCCCCGGAACCAACCTACGCCATTAATATGGTCGTAACATATGTCTATGAAAATATTTTAGCCAAAAACAAGCCGGAATCACGTATCACAAAAAATCCATGGATTATAGCACACGAGAATCAGTAAAATTTGGTTCTTCCTAAATTGAGGATCATTTGAACTTGAAAATGCATATGTTTGCCCCTCAGGACCAACCCACACCATTAATAGGGTCTTAACGGACATCTAGGAAAATTTTCGGCCAAAAACAAGTCAGAATCCTATATGGACTATAGCACATGAAAAAAGGTAAAATTTGGTTTTTTCCGCTTTGGGGCTTGTTTGATATTGATAATGCATCAGCTTTCCATGGACTATAGCACATGAAAAAAGGTAAAATTTGGTTTTTCCCGCTTTGGGGCTTGTTTGATATTGATAATGCATCAGCTTTCCCCTCGGGACCTATTCACGCTATTAATAAGGTCGTAACGGCGGTACCAGAAATATTTCAGCCAAAAAAAAGTCAGAATCCTATATCATCAACACTCCATGGACTATCGCACATGAAAAATGGTAAAATTTATTTTTTCCCGCTTTGGGGCCATTTGAACTTGAAAGTGCGTCTGTTTTCCCCTCGGGACCTACTAATGCCATTAATAAGTTTGTGACGGATGCCTATGAAAATGTTCAGCAAAGAACAAGCCGGAATCATGTGTCACCAAAAATCTATTGACTATACACATGGAAATTGTTACAATTTTATTTTTCCCGCATTATGGCATTTTTTTACTTGAAAAGTCGTTAGTTTGTGTCTCCGGACAAACTCACGATACTAATAAGGTCGTAAAGGACGTCCATGAAAGATTTTGGCCAAAAATAAGTTGTAATCCTTTATCACCAAAGACCCATGTACTATAGCACACAAAAAATGGTAATATTTAGTTTTTCCCACTTTGGGGATCGCTTAAACTTGAAAATGCATCCATTTACCCCTCGGGACCAATTCACGCCATTAATAAGGTCGTAACAGATGTCCATGAAAAATTTAGGCCATAAAAAAGTCGGGATCTTGCATCACCAAAAATCAATAGCCAATAGCACATGAAAAACGGTAAATTTTAGTTTTTCCCGCTTTGGGCTTGTTTGAACTTTAAAATTCATTTGTTTTCCCCTCAGGAAAAACTCACGCCATTAGTAATGTCGGAACATATGTCCATGTAAATTTTGTTTCAATAACAAACCAGAATATTGTATTACCAAAAATCCATGGACATATAGCGCATGAATAATGGTAAAATTTGGGTTGTCTTGATTTAGGGCTCTTTTAAACGTTAAAATACGTCCATTTTCCCCTTTAAACCAACTCACACCATTAATAAAGTCGTAACGGATGTTGATAAATGCTCAACTACACCTCATCCAATACTAGGTGTAAGCGGTCGCAATCTAGCATAACCCCAATAAAGAGTTGGGGTCGATCCCAGAGGGAGTGATACACATTAGAATTCAGTTAAGAAGTTGTAAACCTGGTCTAATCAATTGTAGGAATAGAAATTATCGAAAGCATATAGATAAATAAAAAGGTTTGACATCAAATGTCAGATGGGGGTTTAGGTTTGTCAATTAACCACTACAGCAATTAGAAAAACAGGGGAGTATTAAGTAGATAAAGGATACTTGGGGATATGCTCGATTAAAGGCTAACTTCGCTATATGGGTAAATTGAAATTTACTAACAATTGTTGAATCTTAGAGAATGGGCTAGTCTATAGATGCAATAGTTTTCTCTTGAACAAGTATTATGATTCAAGCGAGTTCTCTCGAACCTCGACAAGGATAACACTAAAAAAAACCCAATACGTCAATTTATCCATTCTCTCGAACTAGATATGTAGACTCGAGTTAAAATTCACTCTTTTGAGCTGAACCCACAACAACCCAATCACTACAATCATCAATCGATAAACTTAGTTCTAAAAACCTCTTTCTCAACTAAGCCTATAACACTAAAGTAGAACTGCATTTCCAACTACAATTCATGGATTAATACACTACTATCAATTAAATCCACTTCAAATCAGCATGTGAATCAATAAACAACAATACCCATAAGCTAATTAGAGCAAATAATCACATGATCACACCCTCAAGAATGGGGATTTTAGCCACACATCATAAAAGGGAAGAAACCAATACCAATTATGTTCTGCATAATCTGGGTATGGCAATAGACGTCTTTACAATGATCCAAAATGTTCAATATCGACAACCCAACTCGAAATCCACTAAAAACTCCTTAAACTAAGTAAAACCAGGTCTCAAACGAAAGCTCATGTTCTACAACGAAAAAATTACTCAAGAAATATCTAGATTCCTTTTCTGCTTTTTCTTTTTTAAATTCAATTTATACGTTCTTAAATTTTGGCCTTCAGGACCACTAGGCTAGGTTAGTCCAGCATCGCCGACTAAATTTGTCATGCCCCGAGGCTACCCCCTTGACATAACAAGGGACCTAGGATCACGAGTGACCCAAGATAACCTTGAAGCTAGCATATCATAGGCATACTGGAAGATATATAAATTAAAACATGAACTAATATGGGAGCTAAATCAATTGATAACTCAAAGTGGGGAATACCCAACTAGTCTGAATGTATAAAACATACTAAGAGTTTAATAACAACTGAAAGATTAAACTTAACAATTCAAGCTGATTCTACTAATATGCCTGAAAAGCCTCTAACTGAATTGAGTTGATAGGACATGCCCCACAACTAACTCTAACAAAATTGAAAACCTAATAAAAAGACAAAAAATGAAACGCATGTCTGTTGTCCTCGAAATATGAGGACTCACCACTGAATTTGCTAAATAGGAACCAAGAATTGATCTAAGCATGATCTAGATGCTGAGTACTTGAACCTGCATCATGAAAGGATGTAGCGCAGAGTATGCGTCAATACTTGGAATTTACTGAGCATACAGGATATAAATAATAGTTGAACAAAATATAGTTGGGCAATAATGTAATCTGAATAGAAGAATAATGTTGAATATAACTAATAGCTGAGCTAAATGCCATGAGCAAGTACTAATCATGAACATAACATGCTCAAATTGAATACTGAAGTATAAACTGAAAATCAGGTCAAATGCACTGAAGTCTTACTGTGGGAGCTACCATTAACCTAAATAAAACCATGTAAGGTAAATGTGGTGTCCGATGTATACGCCCCATCTAGAGGACCTAATATACCTTGCTAGGGGTATAAATGCATGACTAGCATGATTACTAAACCTGATGCCCAACAGAGGGAACTTATACTTCTACGGGGCACGGAGTTCTGGGATTATGATGGTACGCTGAACCCTAGTCCAACTCGATGCTAAGCCTACTCCCAACAAGAAATGTATATGACACAACATAACTGGAATATTGAATAGCTCAATGTTCTGACATGCAAATCTCAGAATGAAACATTTAAGAACTGATAATGTAACATTCAAAAATTGGATCATGTTTATCTGTTTAACTAACCTAGCAAGTGTAATTCATTGACTAAGAGAATCGACACATCTTGGGTTCTGAGTTTCATGCAAGGAACAAAGAAAATTTTCCAAGAGAACATGATAATTCGATTACATATACTACAATACCTAAGTCAATACAATTTTCCAAGGTTTTAGAAACCCTAGGTCTAACAAGATATAGAGAATCGAGAATCTGACTAAGTTCTAGAGACCTAGTGGATGAAAGGAACCCACTAGTGAAATCCCGCATACCCGGTGATGAAATCTATAGAGAAAGCCTTTGATTTCGGGGTTGGAACTGAAGAAAACCTATTGCGTGTTTTTGAGGAAATTGGTGCCTCTTTCTTCTATTTTTGTTCTAAGTTTTGGTGATATTTTTGGGAATAAAGGTTTTAGGTAGGTTCTAACTTAATCATAAGGCTTAAAATGAGTAAAAAGACATAGTTTGAATGCCCAATGCTTAAGGGAAAAGACCGAAATGACCCTAACTTAAAATTTGACTAGGACATCGACGAACCGTGCACTGATCGACGGTCCGTCCAGGCAGGGCGTTGTTTGGCATCTAGGACTTGGTTTGAGGGCCATGATCCACGGACCGTGGTTCGACCTACAACTCGTGTGTCTGGCCATAGAGTGTGGTTCTTGCTGGAATTTCAGGGTGGCCAATCGTGGACCCTACTTACGTCCTTGGTCCAAACCACGGGCCGTGGTTTGGCCTCCGTCATTGGCACCTGCAAGTTCTGAAATTTTGAATTTTTGTCTTTCTCGAATCTGGGGTGTTACATTATCTCCTCCTTGGGAATATTCGTCCTCTTATGAAGTCCAAACTAGCTGAGTATCGAGGGAAGGAGTTGCAATCCCTACCACTAAGTACTAGAAACTGATATCTAACTGAACTGAGTTCCAAGAACCTACAAATATGTTGAAATGCAAGAACAACTGAAGGAACAAGATACTGCGACTGAATTTACGCAGGAATAAACTGAGAGACTGGAGAGGAACTAGTACCTCAAGCTGAAACAGAATCGTAAGGAAAGAGGTGAGGATACTTCAGTAGCTCCCTTTATGGACTAACTCCACCACAAAACCTTCACTTGTAACGAACTGGAGTTACCCCATAGAAGCGACACGGCGTACTTGACCCCGAAGGGGTCGCATACAAGCCCTTAGCATAATCATACACATAAACCCATAAGAATAATGCAGAAAATTTAAAACTTTTACAATCTAAGTCAAACTAGATTTTTCATAAAGGAAAATCATAAGAGTCTATACCTTGTCTCATTCACCATTTAAAACATAGGAATACAAAATTTGGGACTTAGCCCTTTACATCAATGAAGTCTCAATATAAGAAGTACTATAGAAACTAGAACAATAACATCTTGTCCTCGAACTTAATGACTCACCAAGCCTAGGGAATACTCAACCCAAGCTTCACTTGAAGGAATGAATATGTCTCAATGGCCGGAACCTACACTCATAGTAGATGTAGAAGAAATGGGTTAGCACATAAAGTACTAAGAATGGAAGCATGCATAAAATCCTTGAAATATGATAAAAAGGACATATTAGTTCAAAAGTATGCATTTA
>JAJOOF010008738.1:0-15813 GCA_029582545.1 Solanum lignicaule | reverse complement strand
TACTAGGATTGCTGCGTTATGAGATTGTGGGGAACACGTATACCCTAGTTATTTCTCTTATCTTGATAACAACCTAAGTTGAGTTTGATTATTGATTATTTATTAAGTTCTTGCTATTTGTTTTACACAAACACAACCCCCCCTTTTATTATCTGTTTCTGGAAATAACTTGACTAATTGAATATAATTGTTAGTTAAAGTAAAGTCTAAACCATTTTCCTCGTGGGATCGATCCCAACCTACAAGTTGGGTTCTTTACTTGATAACGATCGCTTATACTTCTGTAAGGAGGTGTAATTTGAGCGTATCAGACCTTTTCTTAGAAATATTCCTAATCCTGGTGACCCTTTTACATATCTCACCACCCTCAATGCAGCCATCCAATGTGATTTCTTAGGATGCTGCATGAACTGGCTTAGCAATTGAATAACAAAACAAATGTATGGCCTAGTAATTGTTAAGTAAATCAACTTCCCAATAAGCTTTTGATATCTGCTCATGTCTTAAAACAATGGATCATCCTGGACTCATGTACATTTATCATGCTCCACTAAGGTAAGCTTAATATTAGGCTCTAGTGGTGTGTGCACGGGTTTGGATCCTGCTAGTCCTACATCTGATATAACCTCCAATGCATACTTCCTCTGATTCATCAAAATCCTATGTTGAGACCTCAAAACATCAATCCCTAGGAAGTACTTCAACTCCCCTAGGTCCTTGACCTTGAACTGACTGTACAAGTATTGCTTTGCATCATTAATAAGTCTGTGACTGCTCCCTGTAAGTAGTATATCATCCACATAAATCAGTAGCACCACAATATCTTCACCACAATGCTTAGTGAATAGAGAATAGTCATGTAAGCTCTTGTTATAGCCTATATTAAGCAAGGCAGTGATCAATTTAATGTTCCACTGTCTTGAGGCTTGCTTGAGTCCATATAGTGATTTCAACAGTTTACACACTCTAGTCTCTCCCTTAAAATATGAAACCCTTGAGGAAAAGACATATTTACTTTCTCATAAAGGTCTCCTTGTAAGAATGCATTGCTCACATCCATCTAAAAAAGGCTCCAATCCTTAGAAGCTGCTACACTTATAACTGTTCTAACTGTCCCCATCTTTGCCACTGGGGAGAAAGGTTTCATGGTAGTCCAAGCCTTCCTTTTGCAACCAATCTAGCCTAGTATTTGTCAAGTTCTCCATTAGCCTTGAGTTTGACTTTATACACCCATTTGGACCCTATGGGCTGTTTATACCAGATGGCAAGGGCACCAACTCCCATGTCTGATTTTTCTCCAAGTCATTAATTTCTTGCTGCATTGCATCTACCTATTCTGGATGTTGTGATGTTTCTTCAAATGTTCTTGGTTCCTGAATAGTTGAAAAAGAGCTCAAGTAGGCCTGATACTTGTTAGATAAGTGTGAGTATCCAATATAGTTGGCAATATGATATGTACAATTTGTTGCAGACTTGGTAGGGGTAACATAATCCTTGAGCCAAATAGGAGGTTTGACATTTCCAGGGGGTCTTCCTTGAATCCCAGAAGGTGTATCTATTTGTTCCTCATGATGCCCAGCTGCATGAAAAGCTTCACTGTTCTCTATAGGTCTGGGCATGAAAAGCTTCACTGTTCTCTATAGGTGACTCTGATTGATCTTCATTGTCATTTACATCTGCATGTTCCATATCTCCTTGAACTATAGATGCAATCTCTTATGTGGCTATATTAGGGACTATATCAGGGACTTGAATATTCTCTTGAGCATAATCATTTTCAGTAACTAACTCATTAGAAGTGCCAAGTGGGATGACAGTGAACATATCTTCAGTATCACAATGTGGTCCTTCCTTAAAAGGAAATATTATCTCCTTAAATATCACATCTCTACTGACAAACAAAATTCCAGTTTTATACTCATACAACCTGTACCCCTTTTGATTCTCACAAATACCTATCATGATAGCCTTTCTAGCTCTCTCTAGAAATTTGTTACCTCTAGGAAGCACACTAGCAAAGCAAAGACATCCAAATACTCTTAGATGATCAATCTTTGGTTGCTTCCCAAACAACATTTCATATGGTGATTTGCCATTCAATACCAATGAGGGGAGTTTGTTTATGAGATATACAACAGTTCTCACACATTCCCCCAGAATTTGTTGGGTATACCACTTTGAAACTTCAATGCTCTAGCCAACTCTAAAATATGTTTGTGCTTTCTTTTCATAGTCCCATTTTGTTGAGGAGTGTAGGCACAACTGGATTGATGAATGACACCTTCAGACTTAAACAAATTATCACACTGAAAGTTAACAAACTCTCTACCATTATCAGATCTAAACATTTTAACAGACACACCTAATTGGTTCTTTATTAATGAAAAAAAAGTTTTCAATACATGAAACACTTCACTTTTGGATTGAATCAAGCAAACCCAAGTATACCTTCTATGATCATCTACCAAAGTCACAAATGAATGCTTCATGTCATATGTAGACTTCTTATAGGGTCCCAGTATCACGACCCAGACCGTCGTGATTGGTACCCATACTAACCCTCCGGTGGGAGAACCACTACTACAACCTAAACCAAACAACTAAACCAAAACTAAGACATTTAAGTTACGGAAGCAAGTTAAATACTAAGGAAAGAAATAGGGAGTTCCCATAAACTTTAGCAAAAGTCTAAAAACGAACTAAACAATGCGGAAGAAATAATCTAGAACCTAAAAGTAAATGTACCAAAACATCTAACAATGAACCAAGTCTAAACAAGAAGGGATACAACCTCAACTAATGTACTAATAACTAATAGAACTGTCTAAGTCAGAAATGTGGACATAGACGAAAGGAGAACTCATAGCAGCCAGGAAGAATTGGCTCACCCTTGAATTCGTAAGACGATCACTGATATCGCAATCTGTCAGTAGCCGCTTGAAGATTCCCTATACTCAACAAAAATAAAAGCAAGTGCAATATCAGTACACAACCACCGTGTAATGGTAGGATCACGTGGCTATCCCACTAAGTGTAACATAAGAAAGTCAATACAACATTATAAACATGCAAAATACCGAACATATACC
The DNA here is from genome assembly GCA_029582545.1 of Solanum lignicaule. Lineage (NCBI taxonomy): Eukaryota > Viridiplantae > Streptophyta > Magnoliopsida > Solanales > Solanaceae > Solanum > Solanum lignicaule. The sequence goes on along the minus strand of JAJOOF010008738.1, from coordinate 12,724 downwards.
ATATCGATTATCACATGCTCAAATAATATACACAATTATGACAAGTCATTGGTCCTCTCATGGAACCCAAACCCAGACATTTAGCATACCAGAATGTGGTACCCGATCCAATGTTTATGTCGGAAGGTGGCAATCGATCTAAGTTAGTTATGCCGGAACGTGGCAACATTCAACACACCACAATCACAAATATATCCTCAAGATCATACATTCAAGTCATGATTTCATGGCAATCATCATTCATCTATCTCATTTACAACAAGTGTGATCAACAATGCAACATTCGCGTACATGCAAGTATCATAATGAAGCAAGAACAAACATACATCACACAATCATAGAATCACAACTATCACCTACCTCGAAACAAGCTTGAAACCCTAAGAAACTTGATCCTTCCCTTTCCGGATTCGTTCCGCTTGTTCTTGGTCTACATACAATCAATATAATACGGGAATCAATAACCAATCACTAATTACCCGAATTACTAACAATTATATGAACCCTAGATCAAACCCATGATCCTAATTTTCTAAATTAGGGTTGTTTCCACCATAAATCTATAACAAAATCCTTCCCCATCAATATTCACTCATTCTATTACGTTCTACGGATCGAAAAATGGATTCGGGTAGTGAAAAGCTTACCTTTAGCCTCAAGAATGGTGAAAAATGAGTAGGAGTCACCTGGGGTTCATTCCTTTGATCTAAAAATTGAAAAGTGCCAAATAAGGTCATTTCAGGATTTATTTACGACCTTAAGTCACGTCTGGCCCACCACAACGGCCACCACCCCGCTACAGCGGCCCTGCCAAATCGACCAAAATCCCCGCCAAGGCAGGTTGCACGAAATAGAGAGCTATTTAAAGAATTCCAAAATCTCCATTTCACAACACACCTCTAACCCACGATACTCAAAAAATACCCTTTACGCTAAGATCGATTTCGGGAGTTCTACTCACCCGAATTCAATTCTGTAAAGTCGTACGGGTTCCTTAATGAGTTATCTAACTACTCATGTAATGAAAATAAAAATTAACTCACCCGATTGTTACTAGATTTCCCTACACCTTAAAGACTTCGATTTTGCCCAAATCTGGACTAGGTTGGGAAAATCCAAATACTACGAAAAGGTCAGCCCCAAATTTTCCCCTGTTGGCATTTCTATAACGATGGGAACATGTCATTACTATAGATACCAATTTACCCATCACTCGTCCTCGAGTGACAAAACTTAGGAAAATAGGCTAAGGAAGGAATGAAGTAGTACCTAAATCGATGAACAATTGGGGATACTTCTCTCGCATGTCCCTCTTGGATTCCCAAGTAGCTTTCTGAACTGGACGATGCTTCCATTGAACTTTCACGGACTTAATCTCCTTGGTCCTCAACTTGCGCACATCACGATTAAGAATTGCAATCGGTCCCTCCTCATATTAGAGGTATTTGTCTAACACAATTGAGTCCCACTTAATGATATAATCCCCATCACCATGATACCTCTTCAACATGGACACATGAAATATCGGATGAACACCCGATAGATTATGAGGTAACGCCAATCTATACGCTACTGGCCCCACACATTCAAGAACCTCAAATGGACCAATGTATCACGGACTTAGCTTGCCCTTCTTGCCAAATCTCATCACCTATTTCATGGGTGATACCTTAAGAAGAACATTCTCACCGGTTTGAAACACCATGTCTCTTACCTTATGATCCGCATACTTCTTTTTTCTGCTCTGGGCTGCTAAAAGCATAGCTTGAATACTCATCATCTTATCTTGAGCATCCTTCACTAAATCAACCCCCAAAGGTTTCACATCCCCAACCTCGAACCATCCTATGGGTGATCTACATGCCCTCCCATAGAATGCCTCAAATGGTGCAATATCTATGCTGGAGTGATAACTATTATTATAGGAGAATTTACACAAAGGTAGGAACTTGTCCCAATGCCCTCCAAAGTCAATCACATATGCCCTCAGTATGTCTTTTAACACTTGAATAGTCCTCTCTGACTATCCGTCTGTCTGTGGATGGAAGGTTGTGCTAAAAGTGAGTTGTGTGCCCAATTCATCATGCAATTTCCTTCAAAACTTGGATGTGAATTGGGTACCACGGTCAGAGATGATAGAAAGGGGCACCCCATGCAACCTCACTGTCTTTTTCACATAAACTTTAGTCAATTGTTCAGCATTACAATCTATTTTTACCAAAATAAAATGGGCTGACTTAGGCAATCTATCAACCACTACCCAAATAGAATCAAACTTCCCAAAGTCTTGGGAAGACCAACCACAAAATCCATGGCTATCCTTTCCCACTTCCATTTCGAAATTGGCATTTTTTGAAGTAAACCTGCAGGCCTTTGATGTTCATACTTCACTTGTTGACAATTTTGACACTTCGCCACAAACTCCGCTATGTCCTTCTTCATTCCCGGCCACCAATAAATTCGCTTCAAATCATGGTACATCTTGGTCACACCCGGATGAATAAAATATCGCGATCCATGAGACTCTGCCAACAATTTATCAATCAAGTCATCAACTCTAGGAACACATATTCTCCCTTTAAAATTGAGCACACCATCCGCATCAAGAGTGGTCTTTTGTGCCTTACCATTCACAGTCTTCTTCCTAAGCTCCTCCAAATTCTCATCTTCAAATTATTTGGCCTTGATTTCATCAATAAAGGTGGCCCTCACTTCAAAACTAGCTAACACCCCACCTCTTTCTGAGATGCCCAACTACATGAACTTAGACTCTAAGGTCTGAATTTCCTTAGCCAAAGGCCGCTTGGTTACACTCAAGCAAGCTAAACTACCCATACTCATCGCTTTCTGACTCAAAGCGTCTGCCACTACATTAGCCTTACCCGAATGGTATTGAATGGTCACATCATAATCCTTAAGTAACTCCATACACCTTCGCTGTCTCAAATTCAAATCCTTTTGAGTGAACACATGCTGCAAACTACAATGATCAGTAAACACTTCACATTTAACAACATAGAGGTAATGCCGCCATATCTTAAGAAAAAACACTACCACTGCCAACTCTAAATCATGTGTTGGATAATTCCTCTCATGCACCTTCAATTGACGTGAGACATAAGCTATAACATTCTTATCTTGCATCAACACCGCGCCCAACCCAAAATGAGAAGCATCACAATAAACTATAAAATCCATACCTTCCACCGGTAATGCTAGAATAAGTGTGGTGGTCAAGAGAGTCTTGAGCTTTTGGAAGCTATCCTCACATTTTTCAGTCCATTCAAATGGAATCTTCTTTTTGGTCAAATTAGTCAAGTGAGTGGCAATAGAAGCAAAGTTCTTCACAAATGGACGATAATAGCTAGCGAGCCCCACAAAACTCCTAACTTTCGTCATGGAGCTAGGTCGTACCCAATTCATAACCGCTTCAATCTTTTGAGGATCTACCATTACCTCTTATTTTGAAACTACATGTCCAAAAATGCCACATAAGTCAACCTAAATTCACACGTAGAAAATTTTGCATATAGCTTTTGCTTCCCAAGAATACCCAAAACAATACGAAGATGGTCGGCATGCTCGTCCTCACTCTTCGGATAGACCAAAATATCATCAATAAAGACTATGACGAAAGAATCAAGAAATGGCTTGAACACCCCATTCATTAAACATAAAAGTTACAGGTGCATTGGTCAAACTAAAAGACATAACCAAAAACTCATAGTGCCTATAGCGAGTTATAAACGCCGTCTTGGGCACATCTTCATGCCTAATTTTCAACTGATGGTTTGCCCGAACTTAGATCAATCTTAGAGAAAACCGATGCACCTTGCAATTGGTCAAAAAGATCATCTATTCGAGGTAAAGGGTACTTGTTTCGAATAGCGACCCTATTCAATGGCCGGTAATCTATACACATTCTCATACTACCATAATTTTTCTTAACAAACAAAACTGGAGCACCCCATGGGAAAGCACTAGGATGAATAAATCCCTTATCAAGAAGTTCTTGGATTTGAGCCTTAAGCTCTCTTAATTCTGTCGGAGCCATGTAATATGGAGGGATAGAAATGGGACGCATACCAGACTCTAAATCAATGCAAAAATCTATATCTCTATCTAGAGGCATACCAAGCAAATCATTAGGAAACACTTCTATAAATTTTGACACCATAGGAATAGACTCAATGAATGGAACTTCAATCTCAACATCCCTAATATGAGCCAAATAAGCCAAACAACCCTGCCCTATCAATTTCTTAGCCCGAATGGAGGATACGATCTTAGTTTGCTTTGTACACCCCTTCCCACTCTAATTTTTCCCTTCCCGAAATTTCTAGAGTTATAGACTTAGTATTACAATTAAGCACAACGTAATAGGGGGACAACCAAGTCATACCTAAGATTATGTCAAAGTCAGTCATATCCAAAATCATCAAATCAGCCCAAGTATGAAAACCCATAAACAAAATAGGACAAGCACGATAGACATGGAAAACTATGACTGACTCTCCAACTGGGGTAGAAACATGGATAGGGGCATCAAGTATATCATAAATCATATCAAACTCTGAGGCAAAACGCACAGATACATAAGAATATATAGAACCCGGATCAAATAACACATTAGACATCCGGTCACAAACAAGAATAGTACCTGTGATCACTGCGTCAGACGCCTCTGTCTCATTCTTACTCGGAAACGCATAACACTGAGCCCTATCATCTTGACGAACCACTTCTCTGCCTGGTTGCACATTACCCTTACCTGTACTACCATTTCATCTACCTCTACGGCCTCGTTGATTACCTTCTCACCCACCTTCTGGACGCCCTCTACCATTATTACCATTTCCCGCGGGTACCACTGCTCTAGTCTGCTGTTGCGCGAACTCAAACACATGTGGGTGGGGACAATCTCTCCTCATATACCCAGGTTCTCCACAGTTGTAGCAAGTACGATCAAAAGATGGTCTGCCGCCCGTCGAAGGCGCGACTCCCTGGCTATCCTAAAAATTATGAGATGAAGTTTCCGAGTAACTACCTGCAGAAGCGGGCATAGCGGACTGAATTGGCTTGGCTGCAAACGTTGGCCTTCCGGACCCCTTGGAATAAAAACCTTGAAAGTTACCCGAGTTCTTGGCCTTTTTTGCCCATGCCTTAGCTTGACCGTCTCGTCTCACCCCTTCCACTTTCTTAACATAGTATGTCACCTCATTAAAGCTCCTTCCTGCATAAGTCATATGAACAGATAATACTTGTAACTCAAAATTTAATCCCTTAATAAATAATCAGATTCTCTCTTCCTCAGTACTCACCAATTGAGTAGCATATCTAGACAAAACATGGAAATTGGCCTCATAAGCAGCCACAGTCATACCACCTATCTGCAATGCCATGAACTCATCCTTCTTGCGATCCCTCAAAGTCCTAGGAACATATTTCTCCAAAAACAGAGCATGAAATTGGGTCCAAGTGAGTAGAGGTAAAGTAGAAGATCTGCATTCCATATAAGCTCTCCACCACTACTTAGCCTCACCCTGAAGTTGAAAGGACACAAACTCAACCCCATACTGATGGACAATTCCCAACTTATGAATCCTCTCATAGCAATCTAAGATGAACTCACAAGAATCCTCATTCTCAGAACCAAGAAACACATGAGGCTTTAGCTTCAAAAACTTAGTCAACATTTCATGCTCAGTGATAGTCATAACAGAACCCAACAAAGGATGAAAGAAAGTATCATTACCTCCCGTTCCACCCATCTTGGGCACAGTGCTAGCAATAGAAGGATTAGAAAGAGCTTGAGTTGCTTGAACAGAAGGAAGCACTCCAGGACCAACCAACCCTTTCAAGAATGACATGATCTGTCGAGCTAACACTGGGTCTATGAGGGTAACATCTGTAGTCTCAGCCTGCACCTCTTCTTCTTGTCCCACATCCTCAACATTCTCAACATCAACATTCTCCTCTTCAATCTCTTCATGATGCGCAAGAGGGTTCTTATTCACAGTAGTATTCTCAACAGAAGCTCCATTTCTAGCAGGCACTACTCTTCCACGTCCTCTAACCCTGCCTCGACCACGACCTCTCGCTGCAGATTCCTCACGTGGAGCATTGACGAGAGCTATGGGCCTAACGCCGTTGTATCTAGTGTTAACCATCTGCAGACAGAAGAGTGAAGGAGATTAAATACCAATTTGAATCGTCAGATACCAATTTGAATCAAGTTATAGCAGGAAAGGAGACAAGAGAAAACATAGAGATTTCCTAAAGTCCTATAGCCTCTCGAAGAAAAGTAAAGGCGTCCCCGTACCGTTCTGTGAAACTCTACTAGACTCGTTTTGATACATCGAGATCAATGAACATATTCTCTGATACCAACTTTTTCACGACCCAAACCATCGAGATTGGCACCCACACTAAGCCTCCGGTGGGAGAACCACTACTACATCCCAAACCAAGCAACTAAACCAAAACTAAGGCATTTAAGTTACGGAAGCAAGTTAAATACTAAGAAAAGAAGTAGGGAGTTCCCATAAACTCCAACAAAAGTCTAATAATGAACTAAACAATGCGGAAGAAATAACCTAGAACCTGAAAGTCAATGTACCAAAACATCTAACAATGAACCAAGTCTAAAAAAGAAGGGATACAAGCCCAATTAATGTACTGATAACTAATAGAACTGTCTAAGTCCGAAATGTGGACATAGACGAAAGGAGAACTCATGGCAGCTCGGAAGAATTGGCTCACCCTTGAATTCGAACAACGATCACTGATCTCCTAAGAGAGGTCTGTCAGTAGCCGCTTGAAGATGCCATGTACTCAACAAAAATAAGAGCAAGTTCAGTATCAGTACATAACCACTATATACTGGTAGGATCACACGGCTATTCCACTAAGTGTAACATAAGCAAGTCAATACAACATTATAAACATGCAAAATACCAAACATATACCATATCGATTATCACATGCTCAAATAATATGCATAATTATGACAAGTCATTGGTTTTCTCATGGAACCCAAATCCAGACAATTAGCATACCAGAATGTTGTACCCGATCCAATATTTATGTCAGAACGTGGCAACCGATCTCATAATTATGCCGGAACGTGGCAACCGATCCAAGTTAGTTATGCCGGAACATGGAAACTGATCCATTCTACAAACCACAATCACAATCACAAGCATATCCTCAAGATCATTCATTTAAGTCATGATTTCATGGCAATCATTATTCATCTATCTCATTTACAACAGGTGTGATCAACAATGCAACATTCGCGTACATGCAAGTATCATAATGAAGCAAGAACAAACATATATCACACACAACCATAACCTACCTCGAAACAAACTTGAAACTTTAAGAAACTTGATCCTTCCCTTTCTGGATTCGTTTCGCTTGTTCTTGGTCTACAAACAATCAATATAATACGAGAATCAATAACCAATCACTAATTACCCGAATTACTAACAATTCTATGAACCCTAAATCAAACCCATGATCCCAATTATCCAAATTAGGGTTGTTTCCACCATAAAATCTATAACAAAACCCTTCCCCATCAATATTCACCCATTCTACCATGTTCTATGGATCAAAAAATGGATTCGGGGAGTGAAAAGCTTACCTTTAGCCTCAAGAATGGTGAAAAATGAGTAGGAGTCACCTGGGGTTTATTCCTTTGCTCTAAAAATCAAAAAGTGCCAAATAAGGTCATTTAGGGGTTTGTTTACGACTTTAAGTTGCGTCTGGCCCGCCACAACGGCCACCATGCCGCCACAACAGCCTCGCCAAAGCGACCAAAATCCCCACCAAGGCGAGTTGCACGAAATAGAGAGCTATTTAAAGAATTCCAAAATCCTCATTTCTCAACACACCTCTAACCCACGACACTCTATAAATATCCTTTATACTAAGATCGATTTCGGGAGTTCTACTCACCCGAATTCAATTCCCTAAAGTCGTACGGGTTCCTTAATGATTTATCTAACTACTCATGTAATCAAAATCAAAATTAACTCAGACGATTGTTACCAGATTTCTCTATACCTTAAAAACTCTGATTTCGCCCAAATCTGGACTAGGTTGGGAAAATCCAAATACTACGAAAAAGTTTTTCAGCCCCAAATTTTCTCCCGTTGGCATTTCTATAACGACGAAAACCGGTTGTTACACCCAGATATCTAGGTGAACTAAATCAAAGGAGGCTATAGCCTTGGTAAGATGGACAAGAAATTTAAGTTTGTGTTGTTTTGCTAATGGGCAAATATCACACTGGTCATGATCATGAGGGTGTATTTTCTTAGGAAATGATTCAATATGTTGCATGGATGCACCAGAGGGATGTCCTAGCCTAGAGTGTCTTCTTCACTGCTAGTGATCTTATCTGAAATGTTTGTTGATGTATTAACTGTGCTTGGTATGCAATCCTTCAGTATGTATAAACCTTCTCTTTCCTTACCAATCCCCATGACCTTGCCATTGGAGAGTGCCTGAAAGATGCAAAAATCAGGGAGAAAAATAACAGCAAAAAACAATTCTCTACTTATTTTGGAAACTGAGAGTAAATTGAATTTTAAATCAGGAACATGCAGCACATTGTGTATAGATTGATCGCCCATAACTAGTGTCTCTCATTTACTGCTGATTTGGGATTTATCACCTGTTGGAACTTAAACTTTGCAATCATCTTGTAAGCTTTTAGGTTAAGTAAGAAGTTCCTTAAATAGAGTGATGTGGTGTGTAGCACTTGTATCAATTATCCACTCATGTTCTAATGCAATAGATAGTAAAGCAGTAATACCTGCTAGATTTTATGAGTATTCAGGTGTGCCTTTCTTCCCTAGCATTTGCAGCATTTCATCATATTGCTGGTCATTGAAGAAATGACCCTTAGATGATTATGGCTCTGATGTGTGAGAAGTATTGGCTTGAGGCCTAATTCTTGATGAATCTCCCCTTGCAGCAGGTATATGAGGTCTATAGCCACCTGAATTGTGTTGAACTTGACCCTGAGGCCTATATCCAGTGGTATGATTCTGATTGTTTCCAAATGAGTTGGATCCATCACCTTGAATGCCTCTATAAGGTCTAAAATGTCCCGTTCCATCATTGTTATTGTCCCTCTTTTTACTCTGAAAACCAGGAGGATAACCAACCAATTGATAGTAGTTGTCCTTTTTATGGTTTCTATATCCATAATACTCACAAAACAAATCAAATCTCTGAGGACTATTTGAAGTATCCAATTCCTTCTTTGAACCTATAAGACTGTGACTTCCCTGCTAGTAGTGTTAGTACCTCCTTCTTGTCATCAACAACACCTAAAGTCCTTTGTCACTCCTCTTGTGATACTATTGCATGGGCTTCATTTACTAAAACAATTGGGTTCCTAGCTAGGATACTACTTCGAATTTGACTATAACTTTCATTCAACCCCATAAGAAACTGTAGTAATCATTGAGATCTTAAATGCTCCAGGTAAGGTCGTGATTCCCCACAATCACAGTGAGGTAATGATGCCATGTTGTCTAATTCATGCCATGCATCTTTTAATTTTGAATAGTAAGTAGTTACATGATCCATACCTTGCCTTAAGGTTGCAATTTCAGTCAAGAGATGATAAATTCGTGTCAAATTCGATCGATCAAAATGCTCCTTGAACTCGATCCAAAATTGCTTAGCATGTGATGCATATAGGATGGTTGGCATTAACTCAGCTGCTACTGTACAACCAATCCATGAAAGCACAATTGCATTGCACTTTTCCCATAATTCAGCCAACACTTCCTTGTATTGATGTTTTGCACATGTTCCATCAACGAACCCTAGCTTGCCTTTTCCTCGAAGAGCAAGCTTCATCGATCGACTCCACAGTGTGTAATTCTCTGGTCCTGTAAGTTTGATTGGAATTATGATTGCGCCTGGTGTATCCGAAGCTTGAATAAACAACAAATGATGATGATCCACCGCAACAACAAGTGCTTCTGTAGATCCAGTTTCTTCAGAAACTTCCATGGTGATTCTCGAAACAAATAAAAAATTCATAGTAAAACTACAACGAAAACGATGATCGACACTCTAATACCATGTCAAATTATGCTCAATCTAGCATTCATATCGCGAAAATTGTACTACTCAGATGCTATGCATACAGAGTATTGAGAAGAAGAAGAGAGAATTCATTTTATTGATCCTTACAATCTGTAATACAATACATACAAGTCGACTATATATAGCTGTCAATTAGCTAACCCTTAACAAACTCAACTAGGACCACCTAATGACTGCTCATCAACTCCACTAACAAACATTCTAACTAAATAACTAAAATTAGTTAGTTTAAATAATGTCATTGAAGTTTAAAATTTGTAGATAATGATTTATTCATTGATTTGTAAATACTAAACTTCATTATTTAAAATACTAGTGAAATATTGAGAAACATATTTAAGAAATATTTTCAAATAATTATTCACTCACGAAATCTTACCAACATTTTTTTCAAGTGAAATTTGTTATGTCATAATAATATAAGTGCATGCAATATCCAAATACTTTTTTACATCTTCAAATTTAAATATACTTTTTTTGTTATACCTTCAACCAAATATTGGCTAAACGCTCGATAACATTATAAGTTAAATTAATCGAATTAGAAAGAACTTAAGGGGTCTTTTTTATACCATATAATGTTAATATTTTGCAGAGTAAAAATTTTCTGATAAATATATAAGAGTGTATATTATATATTATATTACTATGTGTCACCCTAGCTAATTAGAAGGGAAATATGTTTTTCCCTTAAAGGTAAATATTTTAGTCATTATTATTTATTGGTGTAACGCCTTGTTCATCCGTATTAATTAAGGGTTGATTCATTGGAAATGAGTAATTTAATTTAATTCAAATTTGGATGAATAATGTGTATTTATAAGAATATATGGTATTAATTGTAAGCAAATTATTTATTTCAAAAGAATTAATTAAAAAAATTATTTTGATGTGTATTTGAGAAGCCTTTTAATGGTGTGTTTAAGAAGTCCCATTTCTTGGAGAAATGGCAACTTCAAACACTTGGCAGTAACATTTCTTTTACTTGATACTTTTCAAGAAGAAGACAACACCTTTTGGCCTATAAATAGGCATTAACTTTTACTCTAAAATACACAATTCACATATGCATGTTTTGCTGTTTCTCTCACACTCTCGTTCTCTCCTCTATTCTTTATCCTCTTCTAATTTAATTATTGACTTCTTATTATCCCCTAATAACTTGCTAATGATAATTAATTTGATGATTCATGTATCCTCTATTTAAGATAGGGAAGGCAAATAGAGAGGGAAGGCTTGTTTAATTCTGTGGAAACATTTCACATCGTTGAAATAGTTTCTTAGGACAATGCTCAGCACGACTCAAGTGTTAATTTTATGCACTATTATTGTATATCATCGTAGTTATTTTTATCTATTTTCAGGATTATTTTTTCTTAAATAATAAGTTATATTATTATTGTGAAATTTCAATTATTTTCCCAACATTAATTATAGATAGTTTATGGGGAGGATGATTTAGGTAAATTACTGAATGGAAGGTTCTATCATAGGTAAGCTTAGATTTAATTTCCTAAAGAGATGAATAATAGAATTGAGTATTTTACCATATCAATTTTACAACAATGTTTTATTAAAGAATTTTTACCCCACTAACATAATTGCTTTTTTTTTCCATCACGATGAAAACGAAAAAGTAATGGGTTCTTTTTCTTCTTTTTATGTTTTATAGTTTTTAATTAGAAAAATAATTACATGACTTATATATTAACAATTTGCATTTTGTGATCCATTAGAATAGCACCTATATTGTTTATCCCTTCAAATTTATATTTATTTAGAATTGTAATATACAATGAAAAAGAACAAGCAGTAACAACCAAAAGGGAAAATAAAAGAAATAGAATGGATTCACAAATTTAAAGATGTAACATAATTATCAATTAAATAATCCAATAAAGTACATATAAATTGAAGATTATATTAGATGTTTTAGTGTGCTATAATTTGTATTCAAATATATTTAAACGTCCTAAAATATTTACAATTTATAATGATAACTAGTGTACTTGTCCGCGCTTCGCGTGGTTCTAAAAAAATATAATTCATGCGCTTCGCGCGGTTCTAAAAAAATATAATATATGAATTAGTATTAGTTAATATTATGATTTTATAAAAAGATAATAATTATAAAAATATAATATATGAATTAGTATTAGTTAGTATTATGATTTTATAAAAAGATAATAATTATAATGAAACGCCTCTTCATGATTTTACTATATTTTTAGATAATAGATATATATCTTTTATTGAATAAATCTATGTGAGACATTAACACCTTATATGAAATTATTTATTCAAATTAATGTATAATATTAAGTTAAATAACGTATCGGGAAAAAAGTGATGAAGAAATTTGGTAATGTATAAATTCTTAAAATTGCTTTAAATGGAAGCAGTAGCAGTTTTTCTGCTGTTAGGAAAAAACTAAAAATTTCTGCTTCTTACAAAAAACAAAAGCAGAAGTAGAAAATTATTTTTCTTGAAGACTAAAATATCCCTCTCATATATACATATTTACAAATATCCATTATTAATTAATTAACATATCTCATAAGTTTGGTTAAGTTTCATTCAAAAAAAATTA
>JAJOOF010008737.1:0-21201 GCA_029582545.1 Solanum lignicaule | reverse complement strand
TTCTTGGTGATGTCATTTGGGTTGACTAATGCCCCTGCTGCTTTCATGGACTTGATGACACGTGTGTTCAGGCCATACCTTGATTTATTTGTTATTGTCTTCATTGATGACATACTGGTATATTCGCGGAGCCGGAGTGAACATGAGCAGCATTTGAGGATTGTGCTCCAGACTTTGAGAGGCCAGCGACTTTATGCCAAGTTCTCAAAGTGCGAGTTTTGGCTTGAGTCCGTATCATTCTTGGGGCACGTGGTACCTCCATTGCAACATGACTTCTAAGTCTGACCTTCAAGGAATATGAACAAGGAAGACAGAGAGCACAAAGGCAAGCAAATAGCCTTTGAGCAAGGAAACATCTATGTCCATATCAACAATCGCCGGACAAAATACAAGTGAAAAAGGCTCCTTAAACAAAATAAGCCTAAAGGGAGAGCTACATCAACCCCACCTCCATCCCCTTCTCCTAGGTGAATTAAATATGGCAACTTTATCAAATAAAACTCCAGAAAAAGGTAAAATACCACATACTTGAACAATTTCATTTAGGTCATCCTCCCTCTGCAGCACCTCACGGGCTTTTGTCCTTATGTTAATAAAATCAGGATCAAACTTCTCATAAAAGGACTCGAGTGCCTGAATACAAAAAAATGTCAAGTCAATGAGAAGCCGTTTTTGGCCAATGAGCAGAAACAGGAAAAGACGAAAAATACATTTCAAATTTGCAAAATAAGCATATAAGTGTGCATAAAAAGCATACCCCTGAGTATTTTGAATAGGAAATAAGCCAATTTACAGAGGGAAAGTGTTTCCTCTGAGCCAATTTCTTGTCCAAACCCCAGAAGACCTGCAAAAGAATGATCTTAGAGAAAGCTGGCAGTGGCAGGAACCACAAAAAGTCCACTAATGAAGATTGTGTTTTACTTACCTGAACAATACCAAGGGTTGCAGATGTAACAGGATCAGAAAAATCTCCTCCAGGAGGAGAAACAGCACCAACAATTGTCACACTACCAGTTCTCTCTGGTCCACCAAGACACTTAACTTTACCAGCACGCTCATAGAAAGATGCCAAACGTGCTGCCAAATAAGCAGGATATCCACTGTCTGCAGGCATTTCTGCCTGAAAGGTGCATAGAATATCAACATATATAAAGAAACTACGAAAGCAGCATATCTCCACAATTGCTAAGTAGTAACGTGAAACTATTCTACTCTATGAAGGTTTTACACAATCCAGGAGATTCCCACAAGTTGCCACATTGATTGAAATAGCTCTTATCAGGGCAGCAGATCACATGTCAAAAGGCATATATGCTGAGAAACTAAAGATATTAGTAAATTATTTTTTCTTACTTTAGGAGCAAGCTCATCAGAATCTCACCCTAGATAGGACTAAAACATTAATTACTAAATGTCCAGAATTTAGTTTTAACCCTGTAATATCAGCTGCAAGTCAGCGAACACTTGCCAGTACCTCTTTAGGACTGCATGAATGATACATTTTCACTAATAGTCGGTCAAATCCGTTTCATTTTTAATATAAAATAAAATTAGTTCTGCTTGCCAGCATGATTTTACCGAGATTTGGATTTCACACAGATTTTAGTTTAAAATGTTTGTCTTTGCAAGGGATGGACAATATATCAAGTCAGGTACTGACAATACCAAAAAAATGATAAACGAACCTTAAAGTATCAGTTGCCTAGAACAGGAAAATATTTTTGCTGTTGCAACTAAAAGAATGAAGAGGCCATTCAACTTCTTGCAATAGAAAGAATGACTACTCACCAATCGACCTGAGATTTCACGTAAAGCTTCGGCCCAGCGAGAGGTCGAATCTGCCATCATACTGACATTGTAGCCCATGTCTCTGAAGTATTCTGCTATAGTAATACCTGAAAACCATAATGACAAAAGCTGAAGAACTGTCTTTGTCTATCAAGAAGCGCTTGCTATTTTTAGAGATGAAAAAGTATCATGGAATATAAGATGACATTTATTTCGGAAGCATAGGAAGAAGCGCTCAGCAGAAAGCATCCACGTGAACATGAACATACAAAGAACAAAAAGTAAAACACCCTTTTAGTGGGTATAAATAAACATGTGCTGGAGCAAAGAGGAAATAGACTTATGTTAGCTAGAATTTTAAAGCTAAGCAATTATACTTATTCTAGGGGCCATTTGTCATTCTTATTTTATCAAGAGCAAGAGAGCAAAGACATTTTACAGCAAGCATCTATTGTCAATCACCCTCAACAAGCATCTACCATACTATAGAAAAATTACATGATGAGATAAAGATCAAATGGCACAACTCCGAGGAGTGCTGACATAGTAAGAATATTAGAGAGTGAAGAAAGTACCAACCTGTATAGATCGAGGCCTCACGAGCAGCCACGGGCATGTTTGAAGTATTAGCGACTAGTGTAGTACGTTTCATGACAGACTCTTCACGCCCATCAGGCAATGTCATTGTCAATTGAGGGAAATCCATAAGTACCTACAAAGAAGTATCTTCTGCAATGAGATTCAAGATAATAATTAAAACACTCGCAAATAGAGTGGAAAAACTACATACCTCTGCCATTTCATTCCCTCGTTCCCCACAACCAACATACACGACAGTATCCGAGTTAGAGTACTGCATTCATTATTAACACGACACATTAGCCTTAATAAGCTTCTTCAGGATCATTTCTAATTTTGGGAAACTGAAATTAATTAGGTAATCCAATGTTAATAAATATGAGACTTACCTTGGAAAGGGCTTGACTAATCACTGTCTTACCACAGCCAAATGCACCAGGTATGGCACAAGTACCACCAAGCACTGAGGGGAATAGGGCATCGAGAACACGCTGTCATGAAATAGAGCAATTAAGCGCATATGTCTAAAATTCTCACATGAAACCCCAAAAGAGGCCTAATATCTAAGCATGATTTTACCTGTCCAGTAAGAAGAGGGGTATCAGCAGCTAACTTTGATGCTACAGGTCTAGGAGAACGTACAGGCCAAGTCTAAAGAGACGTGAGCAAGTTAATGTCAGTATCCACTGCTGAAACCGTGATAAGAACAAAGCAAAAGATATCTATGGAACTCCATGTAACTAGAAGTTATTGACCTGAAGCATAGTCACTTGCTTTTTGACGCCTTGAAACTCGAGCTCAAGAACAGTATCCTGCAAGCATAGTGGGAAGAGAAAAAAATTAAGTCTCCAGATATAATACTCATTGCATTGCTTGCTATATCTTATATAAGCCTTATTTGATCCCCTCTGAAAGATGACTCTATGGCAATCTTATCATTTTCTCTCTGATAAATAATGAAACTTCCTTTTTAACAAAGAAATAAACATCTTAACTACATGTTTTTTACAAGACACAAGTCTTAAACGCTAAAAGATGTAAAATGAATAGTACATTGAGCAAATCATACATTGCGACCAAGTTTTAAAATGGGTACAGATAAAATAAAAGGCATTACTACTGGAGCCACTAAATGTGCAATCTAGGACGTAAGTTTGCTGTTCAGGGAATGGAGTAGCTATCCTTCTTCTTTTTTTGAGATTAACGAGTAGATATCCTTTTCCTTTCCAAACAATAAATACAGACCAATTGGTGGCATAGTCTCACACACCCAGGGAGGTGCTTAATTGCCATCTAAATTATTTCAAGTTGGACCAGCTCAAAGACCATCAAAACATAGTTTATAAGAAAATTACTTCAGATCACTATGCACTACAAAAGGTAGAAATGATAGTGTGGATCTAAAGTACAAGCTTAATGAGACAACAAGAATAGTAATACCAAATGTGTACAGTTATTTAAAGCTTAATTTGTTGACATACATTCAAAGAGTATTGACCAGCTGGAGCAATGTAAGTGATCTTTCCCATGGCATCAGGAGGAAGAGCAACACGATGTTCCATTAAACTGTTCTCAAAGACGGTCTGCCAAAAGAAAATCCAGAATATACTCAGATATACAGCGAAATTGAAAACATGGATAAGGATACTGGAATATGATTCTGGAAAAACCTCACAAAATAACTTAAAACAAATAAAGTTCATCCAAACTTACAGCATACAAATCTCCACCTGTTAAGAGATCTCCCTCACCTGGCACCACGATATGATAATGAGAAGAGAATTTTTTTCTATTGAAAAGCAGAGTAATTATTTCAAAGTCCAAAATGTCATTCCAAAGGCTACAAAATACCTATTTTCTTCGGCTGAAATTCCCATAGTATATCCTTGTCCAGGGCTGGAACAGACACACCACGAGGGATGTAGACATCACCAGACCTTTTTGCAATTGTCTTCAGAGGCCTCTGCATTATTGAGGGAGAAAACATACAAATATCATGTTGATGCCATGGTTCTGATTTCACAATACTTGAATAAAGAATTGATTTTAAAAATGTAAAGGACATAGTCAGATCATTACCTGAATGCCATCGAAGATGTTTCCTAATATTCCAGGACCCAGCTCTACTGACAGAGGCTGTTATTTGAACAAAACATCAAATATTGCAACGTTGAAAATTTTAACTGACAGTTAAAAGAAAACAACCTAAGTTCAAAAGAAGAATTTTTTTTACCTTGCGTGTACGGAGCACGGGATCATTCACCATTAGACCAGCTGTTTCTTCATAAACTGCAAGAAAGATAATTTAACAGAGAAATCTTGCTTTTAGTTTCAATCATATGAAATTGTGGCACTTTAAAGCTGGTACTCCCTTCCGCAAAAACTTAAGAACAGGCAAAAGCATGGAACAAGAGGGTGGGGAAGATAAGATATTGCAGAGACAGTTGCAATTAGCAAAGGAATATAGAAATTCACAAACAATATACCTTGAATTGTAGCAGAATCTCCTTCCAGCCTAATAATTTCACCAATGAGTTTGTCATGTCCAACACGAACTAGTTCGTACATGGCAGCTCCCCCCATTCCATCAGCAACAACCACTGGTCCAGACACCTATTACAGAAGACACAATGACAACCACATAAGATCTACTAATAGCCATTTTCACAGTAGAAAGGGAGACTTAATCATGGTGAGTGAGCAGATACTATATAATGAACAGAATAAAACCAGCAAAGACATTGGCAATCAATGATCTTAATCAGTACAAAAGAAAAGGTAAAAACACACTTAATAATGAAAACTATAATTTTCACACAAAGGGAGTAGCAAGCAGTGAAAAAACCAAGTATCTGTATACAAACAAAGGCAAAAGCAAAAGCAAATGTCCTAATAACTGATAAATGAGAACAGCACTAATCAAAGTTGAAAAATGAAGAACTCATAAGGAAATGATCAACTGCCAGATGTTTGACCCCTGATCCACTCCTAAAGCTTCAACATAAACAGCTCCATACGAATTTTATAGAAAAACAGATGCGAGTATGCGACCAAACTAAGAGTCTCATACCAGAACACAATTGGAAAATTACGGCTAAATAACTCATCCAGGGAAATGAAGTCAGACCGATCCAACTATATCCAATTCGATCCAATTAACGAGAATAAAGCAGATCTCAAAGTCAATAGCATACTAATCCAAAGTGCACTAATAAACAAAAGGATCTAAGGATACGACTTCATCGATCTTAAGGAGAACACTATACGGAGCATAAGAACAATAAACTGGAACAACAAAAGAGGTGCAGATCTAAAGGAGAATCAATTTACCTTTCTGACGTATCCATACTCGCTTTCCTTCTCGGAATCCTCAAATGTAGTCATCGGACCTCCGAAGATCGACGGCATTGTGATAGAGTGATGTTAACAATCTGAATGCAAAGATCCGATCACTCGCGATCGAAAATCTCACACAGAAGTGAGAAATGGCAGCAGGAAGAAGAAAGAGAGAGAAAGAGGAGAAATTAGCAATAATTGATAAGTGAGGCAACCTTCTTCTAGTGATAGAACGAGCAAGGCAGTAACTCACGTGTTTGACTTCAATTTCTATGGATCTAAATACATCTAGACACGTTCCGCCTCTGTGTAGATCTACTATGGTGAATGTGAATCTGGTCCTTACATGTGTAATGTGGTTTTTGTTTTTGTTTTTATTTTTAAGAGACTAATCAATAGAAGATTATTACATGTGGCGATATTTTCATTTAATGATCCAGATATTTTTTGAGTTAAATTAGAATAAATAAAATTGTGAGAGCTCAAAGATTTGGATTTGAGTGAACACTACTTACACTTGGGTTTGTATGGTTTACTAGGCGTACCTCGTATCCCTTCTAATATGATGATAGGGCAAATTTTAGCGGAGTTGAAGTGCACAAATAGGCATTTTTAGAAGTCCTAGTTAAAAAATCTTTAGAATCAAATTTTAAATTTTTGAGTATGAAATCATACATGATTGAATATAGTTCAAGTGCAGATCGTCAGGCAGAAGTTAAGTTATAACAAAGCCTAAGTTTAGAGTTAGGCTTTATCGATGTCTAATTTCATAATTAAAGGTTTTAAGTTTTGATTTGATAGTTCAAACTTAAAGACTTCAGTAATTTAAATCTTCGGACCTTTTAAGAAAAAGAATGAGGAGGAAGAGAGGTTTGAAGTGTTACAAATTTGGCTAAACTTTAAATAGTTTAAATAACTAAGTTTAAAGTATAAATGTAATAGTCACGACTTCTATGAATGAACTCAAAAAGAATTTTGCTTACAACTTGACTTAATCCAACTCCGTAGTGCAATGAATGGAAAGATTAAGGGCCTTATAAAAGGATTAGGACTTCAACTATTGAGGTGCTTATTATTTTAAAGTCCAAAGGGATAAAGTTGTGATGCCCCAAAGGTTAGGCAGAGCAGACTATACCTTGATAATTGCGCACAAGTCGTAATATATCGTATCAAAGTTGGTACCTCCCTTACTTGAAAAGGGGTTCACTTTAAAATTTGCCTATGAAAATTTCACATCAAAATAAAGGAAAAATAAAAGGGTCAAAAATGCCCTTGTACTATGTGAAAAGATAAAAAATGCCCCTCGTTTATACTTTGGTTCATTTATGCCCTTATTGCTAGAGAAATGGGCCAAAAATGCCCTTAATGAAACGAAAGTAACGACAACTTCTTAAACAATTTAATTAGTCTTAATTAACATTTTCACTTATTAGATTTTTAATTTTTTTTTTTTTACCCTAACCCATTTACCATTTAACCCGGCCCACCCTTCTATTTATTCTTCTTCCAGTCATTTCTAGCTATGCTTCTTCCTCCGTTTTCTCACAAGATTTAATTCTTCCTCTTTCAAAACCCTAGCCCCCTCTTCTAGATTTCTCAAATATTCTTAATTGGGTGTAACTTTTTCTTCATTTATGATGATATCGAGTTTGCTCCCGACATTTCATTGTTTATGGAATGTCTCAAGGTTCTAATTTTTCATATAGATATAAGAGCATATGCTATTGTGGAATTGCAGCAGTACTCAATTTCATATCGTGGATTCCTTCAAATTCAGGAAGAAGTCTTTTCAGGCTGCTAAGCCTGATGTAGAAAAAAAAGTTTCTTGTGAAATCTGTGGATTTCTTTTGAATTTTTTTCACGAATGATGAATTTAATTTTATCTTTCGTTACGACATTATTAAAGATGGAATAAGATGAATAGTTAGCCCCCACACTCCAACTCTTAAATGATGAATTCACCTACAAAATCATATTTTTGTTGTAATTTTTCTTTATACTGTATTTTCCTTAATTTCTCATAAACAAGTCTCATTTACTCTCTAAAACATGAATTATCCAATATTAAATTATCATCGTCTCATGAGTTTTCATTAATAAATATTAGTACTAGTTAGAAGTTGATTTCTTATTTGTTTGGATGCTGAAAAACAAGTGGTATTGTTGTTGTTTCTTATTTGTTTGGATGCTGGAAAACAAGTGGTATTGTTGTTGTTTCTTATTTGTTTGGATGCTGGAAAACAAATGGAATTGTTGTTGATTAGTGCCATAAAGTAGGTAATGGATTATGGTGATACAAATTTCAGAGCCGCAAATTAAAGAATGAACATTCAATGCCCAACATCCAACCAAATGAAGGAATTATAAGTTTTAGCAATAAACCATTACACTAAAGAAGAAGATTCACTGCACATCACAACACCAAAAAGAAGCAAATACTAACAAGACCAAATGTTAAACCATTAATCTAAATAGAGGAACAAGTATTCACTTTAAACCATTACACACAAAAAATGCAGATTCACTGCACACCAACACCAAAAACTATCAAACACAAAACAAGTTCTAGTGTCAACTGTCAACAAGACAAGTTACACAATCCAACCAATTCACATTCACATTTTAGTGGTCAACTATTACCAAGACAAATGTGGATTTTAAAAAGAACCACCAAAACATTTTCTAAGGTAATATTTCAAGTCCATTCAAGCAAAACATTAAGTACAATTCCTAGTCTTTAAAAGTTAACATCATTGTCATCAATATTATCTGGAATTCCTTGTCCCTTTCTAGCCATCATCTTCAATCTCTTTTTCTTTCCTTCATTTTGTAGCTGATGAAGTGTAGTTGCTGCCTTACCTTTCCAAATAGTTCTAGTTGGTGAATAAGTCAAATTTATCGATAATGACACTCCACTAGCATCTCTAGTAAATCCAATTCTCCTTGATCCAATTGCTGGCTTAGGTTTATTATTTCTCTCTTCCAGCCTTGTGCCTTCGGAAACAACCATTGGTCTAAGTGATGGGTCTTATTCGGTACCGACTTCAGGACCATAAGGTTGTGTGGTTGAATAAACTGATTGTTGTGTCCCCACTTCAGTTTGAAACTCTATTTCTGCTTCATAATTTGTGTCACCTGAATGATGTACCATTGGAGTTGAGGTTGTATCATTGCATTTCTTTTTACAATTTTTGAACTAGAGCTAGCTCCTTGAGTATTGTCCTGTCACCAAAGGAAAGACATATTACTTTAGTTCAGGCCGTTACAATATAGTTAAGTTACAAATTAGATGCTTACATTATAACAACCCCTTGAATTATGGTTAGGTTCACCACATTTTTTACAATACATGGTTGATCCCTTCCTGGATTGACTCCACTCTCCCTTCCTTTTCCCTGCTTCATCTGGTACTCTATCTTTTTTAAGTTTGGGCCTGCCTACAGTCTTCACAGCTTCTGGTGGTTCCATGGCTTGGGCTGGATCGACTTTCCAAAATTTAACTCCTCTAACAGGTTGTATTTTGTTCTTGTAAGTTAGCAAATAAGCCTCATTTACAGTAATACCAGTGTATTTGTGTTCCTGGTTCAACCTTAAAAGCCAACAAGACAAAAATGAATTAAAAATTAAAATAAGCAAATGAAGACAACAAGTTGAAAAGGCTAAAATTGAGGATAAAATACCTTATCATACAACATGGCCTTGATAGCATGGGGGCATGGTATTCCCGATAAGTCTCAAGCCCTACATGTGCATCTTTTATCATTCAAATTAATTGTATGCCTATCATCACCTTCTGTGACTTCGTAACCAAAGTCACCATTGAACTTAACCTTGCATCCATGAGCAATTGCCCTATAAACATTGTATAGCTTCATGCACGTGGACTGAAATCTCCCTTCCAACTCCTAACTTTTGCTTCATTAGAAACCAACCTTCTCATAACCTTCAGCCTTATTTCTTCCAACATTTTGATGATAGGCATATGCCTTGCTTCCAGAATCCATGCATTAAATGACTCAGTGAAATTATTGGAAACCATGATATTTTTACATTGAGTATCAAAGTATGCCCAACACCAAGTTTGAGGTTTATATTTCAGCAGGTCTTTGGCAGCTTCTTCATCTATGTCTCCTAATTTTCTCAATTGATCTTCAAAATCTTCAACATATGTGGCCCATGCACACCACCACATAAGTTTCTTGGCTTGTCCACTCCTCCACCTTTTACACCAATTAGCTTCAATATGCCTTACACAATATTTGTACTTAGCTTCAGGAAACACACTCTTCTTAGGATCAATTAACCCCTATGAAGTAAAAAAAACAGCCAACATCATTATTAGTTTTAAAATTGAAAACAAACATCAGTATATTTGTTTAGCTCAAGAATGACAATTTTGATTATTAATTAAAACATAAGGAAAAGACGTAAGTTTTACCTTTTGCATATTTGAGATGAATGTCACTCCATTTCCATCTTTAAGATTCAAAGAACACTTCAAAAGCTCCAAAAACCATTCCCATGTCCTGCCTGTCTCCTTATCCACCACTGCCCATGCAATAGGATAAAAATGGTTCATACAATCTTGACCCATAGCAACTAATAGTTGCCCCTTATATATTCCCTTCAAAAAAGTACCATCCAGCCCAATAAGTGGTCTCAAACCACTTTTCCATCCATCCTTCAATGCTTTGAAACAAATGTACATCCTTAAGAACTTCATTTTCCTTGTAAAAGAGCTTCTTTTGATATATTGATAACAACATCACTTCCCGGATTAGAAGTTCTAAGTTCTTGTCCATATGCTTCAAGTTTATTATAGTCATCAAGAAAACTCCCTTCTAGCTTTTCAAGAGCCAGCCTCTTAGCCCTTTTAACCTTAGATGTAGACACATTCATGTTAAAAATAGTCTTTAACTCTTCACGTATGTCTTTTACCTTAAATTGAGGATTATATTGAACTTTTCTCTTGAATAAATGTGCTAGTGTGTTAGCATTAGCCCTCGGATTTTTATAAGTAGAATCACATGTATGTACTGAATTCAATGTTTTGATGGAACAAGTACTACTTTTCTTATCCTTTGATACAAAAACTGTGAAGGGGCAGCCTTCAACACATTTATACCCGCCCCTAGTTGTATCGGTTTTCTTCACCCTTAGTCCATAACGATTAGCCATTGCATAGAAGCTTATTACCCTTCTAGCTTCCGGGATATCCTTAAATGTTTGCCCTTTCTCCAAAACTTTATAATTCTCCAAAGTATCAGTCACACCCCTTCTTTTTTCTTGGCTAAAGACCTCAAGTTCTTCCTCATTATAATCATTAGAATCTGATTCGTCGAATTCACTAGAACTGCTTTCTTGGTCAGAAGCTACATTAACATCCACAGTATATGTCTTAGTATGATATGTGATGTTTTGAGCAAAAAAACTCAAATTGAAAGAATTTACTGCAAAGAAATTTATCACTCTAAACTTCTTACTGAATAAGTACTGCAAAGTTCTCATACCGTCATCGTCTGTCACCAAATAATACCTTCCAGAAGGTCCAGTTACTAAAAGTTGATTTACTTTAGTGAACCCTAAATTCTTTGTGAACTCTTCGCAAACATCAACAAATCTAACATTATTGGCTTCATACCCAGACAAAACATGCACCGAATTCTGATTATTTAATAGCTCAGGAGAAATTACCCATGTACCCCCGTAGTGAAAAATCAAGTCGACTTTGTCAATCATCTTCAAATTCAACCCAAGAAAAAGGAACAAAGAAGGGCCCATGTCAGTAACTACACAATGACAATTTTAGTTCAAAAAAATCATAAAGAATCTCATATAACATAATAAAAAATTTCGGGACCACAAAACACCCAACAAAATCATAAAAAGATGAACTTTATCTCTAAAACTAAGTTCTTTTATGTGAATATTAACTGACAACAACATTATACTACACATAACCCAATAATACTTGATTTTGACAAAAACACACAAACCCAATTTGATTCTGACCAAAACATCCTAATCCTACTTTAAAATATGATGAATATTAGTAACATACCTTGAATCTATTAACTTTATATTTTATGAGAAACTTGATTGTCTTGCTTCAAAGGTTGGTAAAATCCTCACAATAAGAAACCCTAATAAGAAGCATAGTGTTCATCTGAACTACAAGCAGGAGAGTTTATCTAGAAATGACTGGAAGAAGAATAAATAGAAGGGTGGGCCGGGTTAAATGGTAAATGGGTCAGGGTAAAAAAAAATAATTAAAAATCTAATAAGCGAAAATGTTAATTAAGACTAATTAAATTGTTTAAGAAGTTGTCGTTACTTCCGTTTCATTAAGGGCATTTTTGGCCCATTTCTGTAGCAATAAGGGCATAAATGAACCAAAGTATAAACGAGGGGCATTTTTGATCTTTTCACATAGTACAAAGGCATTTTTTACCCTTTTCCCTTTTTTTAATTAGTGTTCAAGGGGACGAACCTACGAAGCACTAGATTTTGAGGCCCAAACGTTTAATTGAATCGAACAATACCTCGACAATGAGGCTTGGATAGTTACAAGTCCAATGCTTCTTCAATTTGCTTTTCACACACTTCAAGTGAAAAAAATGGACGAAGATACATGTGATAAACGAAATAACAAACACCTTTTTTTATGAAACATAAGTTTATATTTTCGTATCATAATATCCCACAAGTCATGTCGGGCCGCCAGTTTCTAAAGAACATTTTAAAACGTGTGTTTTTGCTAGAATAACATTCAAAACTCAACACAAAAATGGTCAAAAACACATCAAAATTCACAAAACACTAACACATTATTCAACTCAAAATAAAATAAAATATATATGCCCCAAAAGTATTAAACTTCAGTATATCGCATAATTTAATTTCCAGGAAACTTGTATCCAACGAAGTAAATGTTCAATTAAATAAGGTAAAAGACTCTATAAATGTTACACAATTTATGTCGGAAGGACATACCATATTTAAGAGAAAAAAAAACTACAACATACAAACCCCATATATACTCTACCATACCACACTAGTTACCAAATATTTTTGGATAAATTACCTATATACACATCTTTATTTTCCATAATTTCCATCATTCCCTACCATTTCAACCTTAACACATGATTTCCTTCCCTTTTTCACTCCTTTAATCTCTCCCTAATTTCACTCTACAATCTTATCAATCAATTTGATTTTTTTTCCTGATTTTTTCTTGTTCATCTTTTTCTAATATATATGTGTTCAGATTTTTAATGTATCTAGTTGTTTTTGTTTCTTAAATTAATGTATAATGTCTTCGTTTCAACATTATGATACATTACAATTTCATTATGTACAATGTATCATGTTCAAATTACTAAATTATCTTACGGTTATAGTTTGGGATACATTAAATAGATTTTTAATGTATCTAGTTAATTTTGTTTCTTAAATTAATGTATAATGCTTTTGTTTCAACACTATGATACATTACAATTTTATCATACACAGTGTATCGTGTTCAAATATTAATTTCGATACTTGATATAAAACTTCTACTACATGTATCATTTATCATGTATGTAGGTGTTGCTATGCATCGGATACACAACATTCTATTCTTGCATGAACAAATACACAATTTTTTAGACATGATACATAAATTTGAATTTACGCTAATTGTATTTGATACGTAGCAACTACCAGATACATAATTAGTAATGTATTGATAAATCTATCCATCTCGAAAATAAAATTCAGAAAACGATTACACAAAATTATAAAAGGTATGAATGATCCATCAAAGGTATGGATCTCTTTAGAGTTTATGTTTGTTGTATCAATCCATAACGGATACATTGAAAATCCAAACTCTTGATTCTTCACCTCAACGATGTATCAGATCTCCAAATTTTTCCTCAACTCATCGATCTTTAATTCAGCTACAATGGTTGATTTGAGATTCACAAATCAATATTTTGACCAACAACCATTTCATCACTTTTGTATCATTCATACCTCACCTCACTTTCTCAGATTCCGGAAGGATTTGCTTCAGATTACAAATTTGGCTAAACTTTAAATAGTTTAAATAACTAAAGTTTAAAGTATAAATGTAATAGTCACAACTTCTATGAATGAACTCAAAAAGAATTTTGCTTACAACTTGACTTAATCCAACTCCGTAGTGCAATGAATGAAAGATTAAGGGCCTTATAAAAAGATTAGGACTTCAACTATTGAGGTGCTTATTATTTTAAAGTCCAAAGGGATAAAGTTGTGATGTCCCAAAGGTTAGACAGAGCAGACTATACCTTGGTAATTGAGCACGAGTCGTAATATATCGTATCAAAGTTGGTACCTCCCTTACTATGATGGCGGGACAAGTCTTAGTGAGGATGTTGAGCTCCTAAGAAAAATATCGCAACTCATGGATCGTTAATAGCAAAACTTGAAAAGGGGTTCACTTTAAAATTTGCCTACGAAAATTTCACATCAAAATAAAGAAAAAATATTTGATTCATATAAAGGTGAGTTGATCAATTGTAGAGACACTTTTTTTTAATTAGTGTTCAAGGGGACAAACCTACGAGGCACTGGATTTTGAGGCCCAAACGTTAAATTGAATCGAACAATACCTCGACAATTAGGCTTGGATAGTTACAAGTCCAATGCCTCTTCAATTTGCTTTTCAACACTTAAAGGGAAAAAAATGGACGAAGATATATATGATATACGAAATAACAAACATCTTTTTTTATGGAACATAAGCTTATATTTTCGTATCATAATATCCCACAAGTCACATGTCGGGCCGCCAGTTTCTAAAGAACTTTTAAAACATGTTTGCTAGAATAAATTTAAAAACTCGACACAAAAATGGTCAAAAGCACATCAAAATTCACAAAACACTAACACATTATTCAACTCAAAATATAATAAACTATATACCCCAAAAGTATTAAACTTAACTATATCGCATGATTTAATTTCTAGGAAACTTATATCCAACGAAGTAAATGTTCAATCAAATAAGGTAAAAGACTCTATAAATGTTACACAATTTATGTCGGAAGGGCATACCATAGTTTTAAAAAAAAATAACTACAACATACAACAAAAACCCCATACCACACTAGTTACCACATATTTTTTTTCTCTAAAAAGGATCAAAGAACATATGTTCTCAAAAGCACAACTTCAATTACCAAACACTACAACAAATTCTAAAAATGCTACATAATTTATGTTGCATAACTTAATTCTACAAAACTTATACCGAGCTTAGCAAAAATTTAACATTGGAAGATAAATTTTTTTATATAAATATTACAAAAATTTATAGGGGGCGGGCGGGGTGGGGGGGAAATTTGAATAGGTAAAAGTAATTTGCTCCATAAATTTTCATTAAAATAAACAAGGGCAAAAATTAAGCACCTGAAATATAAGGGGTAAAACTTAAACACCAATCAATTTTAAAGGTAACCGGTGCAAAAACTTCATGCTTTTATCTTACTTTCTTTTTATTGGATTAATATGAATTTAACCTGATTATATACACTAGACACTCATAAACCTAGTAAATATAATTAGACACATATTGTCACCTGAAGAGACTAGTTTTACTATGATGCATTAAAGCATTGTTGATGTTTGCTTGTTTAGTGATAAAGTGTTGCATGAATGAGGCCTTTTTGTTACCTCTTATACATGTTCTTGAGGGATGAAGCCATTTGAAATTTCACTGTTATTGAATATGAGTCTGTTTAAGAAAAACTAGAAGTGATTTAGACTTTTTTCAAGTTAGAAACTAGACCTAGAAGACGTATTTATGACATGGACGCTACTATGTTATGTATATATTACGATGTATATGACGTATAACACATAAGATTTTCATGGATACATACAAGTATACATGATATATATAACACTGTGAAATATACTAGTAGGGGTAGCTATAGAAGCAATGGCTTTGGCCCTTAAAAAATAAGGCCTCAAATTATCCAATGGCAACATATCAAAATATAAGTATAACTTACATAAATTTCATAGTGTAAGGAGTAAATTACATATTTTCCCTACTCTTTTTATAATTACAATAATCCCTTAATTTTTACACAATCTGGATACATAAGTCACTATCCAACTACATTAATGCTGACAAATTATGTATCAAGCTGTTACACTAAAAAGGGAAAAAAATGAGAAATCCAATTAAACTCTCATAAATTAAGCTTACAAATAACTTTTTTTTTGTGTGATACATAACACAGTGGTGATCAGTTGATACACATATGATACATGTAATAAAGTTTGAAACCTATTGAATTTGATATATGTTATGTATCATGAACATATCAATTGATTTGTTACACAGTGATTTAGCTATAGAACATTACGGTTTATGTATCAAGTGTATTTAATAGGTAATATGTACAAATACATAGTCTTCTAGTTGAATAAATTTGGGTGTATGTGTCTAGTAATAAAAAATTGACATTGATATGTATAATATACCTATTATTGGATCTGATATATATATACACAGTGCGCTAGTTATAAAACATTATGATTTATGTATTAGGATTGAAGATATATTGGGATAAGGGTCTGAAAAATACCCTAACTTTGGTCGGATTTGCTGTTGCGACACTAAACTTTCATAAGGACCTATTACCTCCCTAGACTATTTAATACCGTATTTTTACCCCCTGAACTATTTAATAGTGTATTTTAAAGGTATATATGTCCCCACGTGGACACATTACTATTTATAATTTTGCATTATTTTTTATGTCCACGTGAGCAAATATATATGTTTAAAATATAGTATTAAATAGTCTAGGGAGGTAATAGGTCCTCATGAAAGTTTAGTATCGCAACAACAAATTCGACCAAAGTTGGGTATTTTTCAGACCCTTATCCCAAGATATATTATATAACTTGATACATGTAAATGATACATTGGGTAGTGTTTATGTATCAAGTACATTTATATTGAACATGATAAACACTACTCGAAGATTCAACGACATTAGAATTTAGAGTTATGTATCAATACCTTAAATATCAACATGAACATTGCATAAAACAGAGGCTATTGTAGCAGTGATGTATCACATCAGTGATAACACTAACAAAGACTAATTTAAGAATCAAAATAAACGAGATACATTGAAAAGTTGTATCTTTGATAGTGATGGTCGTGTAACGGCAGATCCAACTTTTTTTCTTTTTTTGGGCGTTTTTCAACAATAGATTTAGAACTCGAGCATGCATCCTTCTTCCACTTCTCCGCTCTCAAATTCTTCATGATTAATGGATCATTTCGTTGTTTCGATCTATATTTCATAAAAAAAAATTCCATCCTTAGAATCAAATTTGGGTAAGCCAACACTAAATGAAGGATCATAATCCATATGTATCAAAAAATTGTAGATGAATTTTTTTTTTTTTTTTATAAAAAAGCGATAATTGAGGAATTGGAAAGAAAAAAATTGATGAAGAAAAAATTCTACCTCTTTAGGAACTTGAAATCGATGAACTGGGGAGAGAATAGATTTAAAATTCAAATATGTAGTGATGGAGGTAACTGCTAATACATGAGAGTGATTTTAGGCGTGAAATTAACAACAA
This sequence comes from Solanum lignicaule, assembly GCA_029582545.1. NCBI lineage: Eukaryota > Viridiplantae > Streptophyta > Magnoliopsida > Solanales > Solanaceae > Solanum > Solanum lignicaule. The sequence goes on along the minus strand of JAJOOF010008737.1, from coordinate 3,855 downwards.
AAAGCGCTGTATTGGAAAGGTTGTGAGTGATGTATCTGGAAAAGGAGAGAAAAATAAGAAAAGATGGAATTTTGTAATATTTTGAAATGGTAGGAAATTTTAGAGAATATGGAAAAAAAAGATTGTGTAGTTAGGTAGTTTCCCAAAATATAAATGTTTATATATTTATTGTTAGTATTGATTGCAATTATCTTAATAATTTGTTGTCAATCTTTTACCAATTACTATGCACATATTTTTAAAACTTTACTCAAATGTAGTTGGTGTTGTTATAATCAAAAGTTGTGGGCAATTAAATTTGCAGTTACTTCCTATTTCTTAATATGTCTTATTCACTTTAATTTCAATCAATCATATTTTGAAATTGGATTCGTAAGATAGTCTTCAATTCTTTAAGGTGTCTCTTAGACATATCAAGCTCAAGTTAATTAATTATTAAATAATTAAATTTAAAAAGATATTGTCTTAACTTTGAATGTCTTTTAAAGTGTAACAATACTCAGACCTAGTTTTGTAATTAAATGTAATATGAAATATATACAAGTAAAAATGATATTCTAATTGGTATATTTAATCAGATGAAGTCTAAATTTTATTTTTAATATTTCTACTACTTCCAGGATATTTTGATAGTTTTGTATAACAATTGATTCAAATGAAAAAATTTCAAAACTTATAATCAATAAGAACTTATCTAAGATATAAATATTTGTGGTATTATGTAACACATAATAATTTATATATGACTATTCGTATTACAAGAAATATTATACTAACGATTGAAAATAATAATAAATTATTATGTATTATAAAAATTTATGAGAATAATATATATACTAAATATTAAAGAAGTAGGAAAATTAAAGGGGAAGAAAGAAATTCTAAGTAATTAAGTAACATTTATGTCGCGCCCCATTTTTCGCAAAACGGGCTTTGTGCAACGACTTGACCACCTTTTTAGGTTTATTTTTAAAAAAGAGTCACCACCTAACAAATTAAAGGCACGTTAGGGCACCAGTTTCAGACAATCAGAAAATCACAAAGGGCTCAACTCATCATAAGATCAGAAAATCACGAGCAATTTACTTTTAAGCCGAAATAACTTTCATATACAATAAGTATGCAAAAAACGATTTCTATACTAGACACCATAGGTATATGTATGAAATTGTGAGAAGATAGATGATAATAAAATAAGAACGAACCCAGATGGATCTAAATAGATCCAGTAGATCGAGACTTCAATACTTCGATTCGACCTAATCTTTGACCGGAACCTTGTTCGGAGCAGCAACGTTGGTTGTTATTCGCTTCGCCGGTGCTGCGCTACTTCGCCGGAATTGTTGCGCATATAGAATCCTTTTAGTCTTACACTTAGTACTCTAAGAGTCCTTATTTACATAAGCTTGTACTCTTATCAGAGTCCTAGTCTACTAGTTACATTGTACTCTGTATAACATTATATATAATACAAAAAGTTCTTACGTAGAACTCATCTTGGGAGAATAATAGCACAACTATTTCCATTTTTTTTTCTTTTCTCATAGAACAATTTCATACCCAATCATCTCATCTTCTCAAACATATTCTACAATCCCTAATGTACCTGTAGCATCATCATCAGGTATTTCTGCCAGTCTCCCTCCTCTATCTTATTCATTCTCCACAGCCAACCTTATCAGACCTCTTCTCGTACTACTTTATCTGGTCCATCTGTTAGTAGTGTTGTTTAAAGAGAATGTGTCGCTGCAAAAAGCTATTAGTTTCTAGAAAAGAAAAAGAATTTATTAGTTTCGATTTTTTACTATAACTATATGAACAGTATTGAATTTCATTATATCTTAAGTTTACATGCTACTACAATCCGGGCCGACTCAACAAGATTTGGGGCCTAAAGCCAAATCTTAAAGAGGGGCTCTAGTATTTTTTTTAAATTCTTTTTAAAAAAAAAAAGAAATCATCACATATCCTTTTATTTAAAATCTACTTTTCTAACCTTTTTAGATGCAAAGTTAGTAATTACTGTTTTATAATCGATTTGTTTTAGTAATTCCTTTTCAATTGATACTATAGTTAATCCATTCAATCTCTCTTGAGATATTGTTGATCTTAGATAAGATTTTATCAATTTTAGTTTCGAAAAACTTATTTCGGCTGAGGCAACAATTACATGTATTGTTAACATTATTCTATAAACAATACTTTTTTATTCATAATTTTTATTATTTGTTAAAAATCTATCAAGGGCTCCTTTTTGGGATTTATTTAATTCTTCAAGTTTTCTCTTTTTCTCTCTTTTTGTTAAACCGAAATCATATTTTCTAGTTGACATATTTAAATTGAATAATATTAATAATAACTAAAACAAGAATATATACTTATGAAATAAGAATATCAACAATAACATATTTTCAAGAAAAACTATAAAAAAAAAAGTTAGAATAATAAAATCTGACTCATAAATTTGATAAGTTGATAAAACAATATCAAAATAGTGTAGTGTTCCTTCAATATAATGATTGTTTGGTTCACATCAAAAGCAAATTTTGTTCTTTTGTAACTAGTAAGCAACAATAAAACAAAAGAAATTGTAGGGGAGAGTTCAACATTGAGAATAAAAAATATGAGTATAAGGTAAATAATAATATAGGGTCAAACTTTTAGGAGATAAATAAGAAAACACAATTTCCAACTTAAGGAAATTATTCCCAAAAAATGTTTCATTCCCTTAAAAAAATGGGAAAACTAACGGTTATTTTTTTTATTTTTTTATACTTCTTACATGTTTTTAAAAAAAAATATTAAAAGTACATATATATATTTTTTAATAATATATATATGAGTATTTTTAAAAAATAAATTGGGGGCCCCCAAAAATATGAGGCCCAAGCGATTGCTTTAGTGGCCTAGTAATTAAGACGGCTTTGACCACAACTAACCCTCGATCCAAACAAATTGTGTCAGCTATGTGAATTCTCACATTTTTATTTAAGCTCAACTTATGAAATATAAATTTACTTCTATTTTAAATATTTTTATTAATTAACTTTACTCTGACTAATTATAGATTACTCCTTTAGGACTCAATTTATACAAAAGGTGACACTTGTCTTATTACTACATTAATGAACATGCAACTTTCTGTGTCAGAGATTACGAGTACTTAAAACAACCAAATTATTTTTTCAATTTTTTTTTTTCCGTTCGGAGTTTGAAGTCCACATTGAAGCCCCAACTCAATTTGAATCGCGCACTACTTCCTCCTCAATAAAAAAAAACTCACCTTACCAATACAAAAGAAAAAAAAGATTTAGAATTATGAATGCTAGTTTCTGAAGATTTATTTTCTAAAACGTATAATTATTAAGAAAAATATGAAAGAAAAGATAAGAAGTTGATGGGTACAACTTGCAATAATTTCACAATAGCATCACCTTTTCAACATCAAACCGACATTATATGTATTTATATTCATATATTAGTTTTAATGGGAGTAACTAATCCCCTGAGGAAAAATTACAGAAATATACTACTTAAGACTTTTATTAACAAAACTAGATAATGTTGCCCGTGCTATGCACGGGCCCAATAATATAAATGGTATATTTTGGGGCTAATAATCGAGTTTTTGAAGCGATTGTTTGCGTGGATAAAGGAATAAGTTTTTTTATCACAAACCTGCACTTTCTTTGACGCTATTTAAGGCATAATAAGACTACCCACATACAACATTTTTTAAATATTTTATGTTGTCAACTATCATGATTTATAGTATTTTTACGATAGATTCACTTCAAGAATCAGTGGAATTTTTTGTATTTTTTTTCAAAACATATTTTATGTTGTCAATTATCA
>JAJOOF010008736.1:0-14777 GCA_029582545.1 Solanum lignicaule | reverse complement strand
AAACTGAAACTAAAGGACTAAAAATACTGAAAAGAAACTCATGACTATTGTCCTCGGAGAATGAGGACTCACCACTGATTCTGCTGAACTGGAGATCGGGAATCGATCTAAGCGTGATCTAGATGCTGAGAACCTGAACCTACATCACGAGAAGATATAGCGCAGAGTATGTGTTAGTACTTGAAAGGTACTGAGCATGTAGGAAAGAATACAACTCAAATAACATATAACTGAACAAAGCAAATAAGCAATGATATAATCTAAACATGATATAGATACTGAATACTGAGCTAACTGAATGCAATGACCAATTTATAACATGCTGAGATTGAATATTGAATATACTGATACACGGTCAATGCAATAGAATTTGACAGAACTGTGGAAGCTACTAATAACTGATAATAAAACCACATGAGCTAAATGTGGAGTCCGATGTATACCCCCCATCGAGAGGACCCAATATACCTGGCCAAAGGTATAGAGGCATGACCGGTGTGATCACTAACTGATATTGCCCACAGAGGGGACTTACATTTACGTGGCTCGTAGATTTGGGACTATATGGGTACGTTGAACCCTACTCCAACTCGGTATTATGCTACTCCCAATAGATTAAGTGGTTAACACATTACGACTGAGTTTTTGTATATAATGGATAGCTCAAAACTGAACATGCAATTTGAGAATGCAACAATTAATCTGATAATGATGCATTCATAAACTGAGGCATGTATAACTGAATACACTATGACCGAATAGCTCAAAATACTAACATACAAATACTCATACTTGAAAACTCTTTCTTAGAAAATAATTAAAAATCATATTATAGTATGATCATTGATGACTTGGGAAGTCATATTGCATAAACGTTGATGGTATATCTAGATGCCATACTGTTCGTACATTGATGACCTACTCGATTGTCTTACTAATCATGATATAGAAGCTCTTTCTCAAAACTCATCTTAACTTTCTCAAAACACAGTTTAAAACTCAAGTGTTGTCTTAAAAAGAGCTTCTCAAGATTTATAACTCAAAATAGGGTTTATGCTGAAATATACTGATAATGTGGCGTTCAAAACTGGAGCATGTATATCTAAATAACTGAAATATCTGATCTAGCATGTGTAGTTCAAGAACTAAAGAAATACATAGCTAGGGTTCTGAAATTCATGTAATAAACTGAGTACAAACATGATAATTTGATTTGGGACTTATTCATAAGTAATTCATGATAATCTGCTGAAATTCTAGAAACCCTAGGTTTGTTCATAGTAAGAGAATCAAGAAACTGACTTAATTCTAGGGACCTAATGGGTGAAAGGAGCCCACTAGTGAAATCCCACATACTTGGTGATGAATTCCATGGAGAAATCTTTTGATTTCAGGGCTAGAACTGATGGAACCTTGCTACGTTCTTGAACTAGGGTTCTTGACTTCTTTCTCCTCTTACATTCTATTTTCTCTAAGTTTTGGTGAATTATTTGACTTAGATAAGTTCTAGTCATGTTTCTAGGCTTAAAATGACTAAAACCTCATAATTTAGGGTCTAAACGACGTAGCTTAGGGGTCCAATGAAATAGGAAAAGACCAAAAGACCCCTGACTTAACTGCTGTCGGAGTGATTGACGGACGGGACCTACGGTTGGTCAATCTATGGTCCGTAGATTGGAGTCGTAGGTCAAGTCTGCCTGACAAAGCTTCACTAAAACAAGCATAACTTATTACTCGAAGGTCAGACTTTAGCAAACTCAGTGGAGTTGGAAAGAGGATTAAATTATCTATCATATCATATGTCATGGGACGCATAATTCCTTTTGTGCTAAGAGTTATGACTATTTGAAGTTGACCCAATCTACAATTTTCCTCTAACTGGCTACTGACCCTCAACTACGGACCGTGGATCGAACGACGGTCCGTGTTGGTCAGCCGTCGTTTGCATCAGAGGCTGGGTAAAGGAAGCCTCAATCCACGGACACAGACCACGGACCGTGATCTCACCTACGGAACGTGGGTCGAGACTTAGCCAATTTTCTGAGATGGGTTTAGGGAGGGGTTGCAGCGGTGAACCACGGACCACCAGCACGGGCCATGGTCTGACCTACTGTCTGTGGATGGCAACCGTGGGTTGCACCTGCAACTTCTCAAAATCTGCATTTTTAGTCTGTTTTGGGTATGGGGTGTAACAATTCTAGTAGGTGAATTAATTAATATGCATAGTGGTGAGGACTCTAGTTGCCATGGGCTTGACAATGACGTTAGAAGAGAAGATGAGGTGGTAGTTCATACTACCAATGAAGTTGGGACAATTTTTTACCATCAGTACACTTGAATGTTACATTTGTCGTAACCAAGCCCATGTTGCAACTCATCAAAGAGGAAGGATTATTTGGGGGTCTCGAACACGAAGATCCTAATGAACATCATTGAAAATTCGTAAGTGTGTGTAACCCTTTTTCAGCTAAGGATATTTCACAAGAGTCAATGCGATTGAGATTATTCCCTTTTCTCTAATGGGGGAGGCAACTAAGTGGTTGACTTAGTTGCCAAAGAAGTATATCACCTCATGGAGAGTATTAATAAAAACTTTTCTTGAGAGGTTCTTCCCTCTGTCTAAAGTACTAAAATTGAGGAAGGAAATTCAAAATTTTGAAAGAAATAATGGAGAGCCGGCTCATAGGACATGGTTACGTTTTAAGCAGGTGTTGTCACAATGTCCCAAGCATGGTTTCCCGGATGAGCTGTTGTAGCAATTTTTCTACCACAGTCTTGATGTCGTAAATAAGGGATTGGTCAATCATCTTGTTCAAGGCGGTATAGTTTAGCAACCATTCATGGAAGCATCGAGGTTGCTTTATGAGATGACCAAAATTAACCAAGATTGGTACACGAGTGAAGATTATGTTTCACTTCTACACTTGGGGGGAATTAAGGAGCAGGAAGAAAAAAAAAAAGAGCATGACAAAAGCATTGTTGAATTAACCGCTCAACTTGAAATGTTATCCAAATGTGTTATTAGAGGAGGGGTAAATTTAGTGAATGCATTGTCTCGTATAGTGTATGATGATGGGGTGCACATGAGAGGTGGAAAATTAGAGGGTTTTTGACCAACTTATCCAATGCTTGCCTGGAATCAAGGTTGGACCAAATACAATGATAACACGTGCTATGGAAAGGAATGGGAAGATGCTATATGTATGCAGTCGGTCAATCCACATGATCCGATGAAGGCATAAACTGATGATATTTTGACTAAAATCCTAAACAAGGTGGAGGGTTTAGATATAATCTTTCAATGGATTAAAAGTGATGTTTCAACTTTGTCCACCACAATAATCTCACACTCATCGTCCATCAAGTCACTTGAAGAAAATATGGGACAACTGACTGCTCTTGTGTATGGTAATACCTATAAGAATTCAATGTTTCATGCAAATGAGAATCAAAGGGATCCCACTCAAGTTTCATCTATAGTTACTAGAAGTGGAAGAATTTGCAAGAAATAATAAAGTCGGCTAATGTGAATGCTCAAGGGGTGATTACTGATGATGAATCACCTAAGGGAATGGGTAAGACACAAGCAAAAGAAGTTGAAGGGGAGAAAAATGAAAATTCTAAAGTAGACAATGGTGAAACTTTATATACATTGCATCTAATTTAGATAAAGCTGCCATTTCCTCAACAATTGCGGAGAAAAAATGACAATGCAAAATTCCAAAAGTTTGTGGAAATAGTGAAAGATTTGAAAGTGAATATCCCAATGGTGGATACCTTGAACGAAATGGGGGTTATGCCAAATATATGAAAGAACTGGTGACAAAAAAGAGGGTGATGATTGTGAAACCATTGAAATGCTGCATACATGTGGTGCTGTGATGACAAAGGATGCGGTCCTCAAGAAAGATGACCCGAGAGCTTTCACTATTCCATGCACCATTGCTGTGTGTACTTTTGCAAAGGCCTTGTGTGATCTTTGTGCAAGCATAAATTTGATGTCACTGATGATATTTCATAAGCTCGGATTTGAGGAACCCAAACCAAAAAACATGTGACTCTTAATGGCTAATCGTTCAATAAAGAGACCGGTTTTTGTGGTTTATGATGTGCTAGTGAAGGTTAAAGAATTTGTGTTCCCTGCGGATTTTGTAGTACTTGATTGTGAGATTGATATTGATATGCGAGTTATTCTTGGTAGACCGTTCTTCGCCACGAGAAAAGTATTGGTTGATGTTGAAGGTGGTTAGTTGAAGTTGTGAGTTAATGATGAAGTGGTCAGCTTCAATATTCATAAATCTATGAAGTATCCGAGTGACATGCATGTTGTATCTCACTTGGATCAAATTGATGAAGCCGTGTCGTGGGGATTTATTAGCTTAAGTATTACTTAATTATGATCAAGCCAAAATTTACGACTATGATGAAGTCATGGCTTGCCCTTGTGGGTGTAGGTTCATATACTTCGCTGCAAACGAAGCTTGATCTTGATTTGTCTAGTCGTGAAGCGCCCCCGGTCAAGCCATCTATTATTGAGCCACCAAAATTAGAATTGAAAGAGCTTTCGTCTCATCTCAAATATTCCTTTTTGGGAACCAACAACAGGCTTCTGGTGATTATTTCTAATAACCTTAAGCAATGGCAAGTAGAGTTGTTAATCATGGTGTTGAAGAGACACATTAGAGCTTCCGCATGGTTAGTTGCTGACATCGTGGGAATTTCCACAGGTGTATTTACTCACAAAATTAATTTGGTGGAAGATTGCAAACCAAGCATTGAGAACCAAAGGCGGCTAAATCCTCCAATGAAAGAAGTGGTGAAAAAGAAGAGTATTAAATGGTTAAATGGGGGAGTAATCTATCCAATTGTGAACAACCACGGGTAAGTCCGGTGCAATGTGTTCCCAAGAAGGGTGGTACCACGGTAATTCCAAATGAAAAAGCGGAGCTTGTTGCCACTAGGCCCATTATCGGGTGGCGTGTGTGTATGGACTATCATAAGCTTAATTTATGGACCAAAAAATATCATTTCCCCATGCCATTTATCGATCAAATTCTTGATAGGCTTGTAGGCAAGGGGTGGTATTGCTTTCTTGATGGATATTTCGGGTATGACCAAATCTCCATTGCACCGGAGGAGCAAGAAAAAATAAATTTTACATGTCCTTATGGAACATTTTCCTTCAAACGAATGCCCTTTGGGTTATCTAATGCACCGGCTACCTTTCAACGGTGTATGTTATCAATCTTCACAGATATGGTAGAGGACTCCATGGAACTGTTCATGGATGAATTTTTGGTCGTTGGAGAGTCTTTTAAAGAATGATTGAACATTTGGAGATGTTGCTTAAAAAGTGTGTAGATTCAAATCTGGTTCTTAATTGGGAAAAGTACCACTTTATAGTGAAAAAAGGGATTGTGCTTAGGCACAAAATTTCTAGGGATGAAATTGAAGTTGATCAAGCTAAAACCCAAGTAATTGAGAAATTACCTCCCCCAATTTTGGTAAAAGGGGTTAAAAGCTTCCTTGGTCATGCTTGGTTCTATAGGCGGTTCATCAAAAACTTCTCAAAGATTCCTTTTCCATTGTGAAAGCTTCTTGAGAAAGAAAGCACATTTGTTTTTGATAATGCATGTTTGGATGCTTTCAAGAGGTTGTAGGAGAAATTTTCTCAGTCCCTATCATCATAGCACCCGATTGGAATATCCTTTTTGAACTGATGTGCGATGCTAGTGGTTTAGCATTAGGGGTTGTCCTTGGGAAAATGAAGAATAAGTTTTTTCATCGCATTTATTATGCGAGCAAAACCTTAACTGGAGCACAAAATAATTACACCGTGACCGAATATGAGTTGTTAGTTGTGGTATATGGGTTTGAAAAATTTAGACCTTATTTATCGGGTACTGAAGTGATTGTGCACATTGATCATGTAGCCCTCTAATACTTAATGGTCAAGAAAGAGGCAAAATCAAGACTAATTAGATGGGTGCTTCATCTTAGTCAAGAATTTGACTTTGAAGTAAAAGATAGAAAGGGTTCTGAAAATCAAGTACTTGACCACTTTTCAAGGCTAGAAGTTGGTGCAAATGTGATTGAGGAGATAAATATCAATGATGCCTTCCTTTATGAATCAGTGATGGTAATTTTATCCCCTCTACTCCTTGGTATGTTGATTTTGCAAACTTCATTGTATGTGGGATGTTACCTAATAAGGTGAGTAGCCATCAAAAGAGGAAATGCTTATTTGATGTTAAGAAGTATACATTGTATGAACCTTTTGTGTTTAGAGAATGTGCTGATAATATCATTCGTCTTTGTATACCCAAAGTGGAAATGCATCAAATACTAGAAGCTTGTCATGCTTCACTTGCAGGTGGTCATTAAGGAAGTATCCGTACAGCCTCTAAGGTTTTGCAATGTGGTTATTATTGGCCGACTTTGTTTAGGAATGCTCATTCTTTTTGAAAATGTTGTGTCCAATGTCAAATGCAAGAGAGCATCTCCTAAAGATATGAATTACCACCGTCACATATCCTTGAAATTGAGTTGTTTGTTGTTTGGGGGATTGATTTTATGGTCCCTTTTCCTAGCTTATTTGGGAACAAGTACATTTTTGTAGCAGTTGACTATGTCTCCAAGTGGGTGGAAGCTATGTCATTACCAAACAATGAAGCAAGAAATGTCACAAAGTTTCTCAAAAAGAATATTTTCATCGGGTTTGATACCCAAGGGCCATTATAAGTGATGGAGGTTCACACTTTTGCAACTATCAATTTGCAACACTTCTATCTTAGTATGGAGTCAAGCACAAAATAGCCACTCTGTTCTATCCACAATCTAGTGGGCAAGTCAAAGTGTCAAATCGAGAGATCAAGATCATTTTAGCCAAAACAGTAAATGTCCACCATACCGATTGGTCTAGCAAGCTTGACAACACACTTTGGGATTATCACACGACATTCAAGTCCCCTATTGGTATGTATCCCTACAAGTTAGTATTTGTTAAGGCCTGTCATCCACCAATTGAGTTAGAGTACAAAGCCTTGTGGGCATTGAAAAAGATAAATCTGAATTGGAATGTGGCTTCTGAGAATTGCGTGTGTCAAATCCTTGAGTTGGATGAATTTTTGCTGCAAGCATATGAACGCTCCACTCTCTATAAAGAGAAGGTCAAGCGATGGTATGATGCCAAGTTTTACCTCACAAATTTAAGGTGGGGAAGCCCGTCCTTCTATTAAATTCAAGGTTGAAACTCTTTCCGGGCAAGCTCAAGTCCAAGTGGATTGGCCCCCACACAATCATAAAATTATATGGAAATGGAGCGATTTAAATTGAAGATGCAAAGAGGCTGAGATTCAAAGTCAATGGTCAAAGGTTGAAGGTATACTTTGGGAAAGGTCATGACATTCGAGTTGTTGAGGTGGTGTACTTGGATGATGATTACAGTCAAATCCATGTCGTGCTGCGATGTTAAATCAGACGCTTGTTGGGTGGCAACCCATGTGTTAGTCATTTTCAAAATTGTGGGTGTCATTTATGTTGGATTAACATGAAGTTCGGTGTTTGAGAGTAGAACTCGGTGACTCACCAAAGCTATTATGCGAAGCTCCAACGAATTCACCTATATGGGTGGCTCAACTTAAGACACCCAATGTCTATTTCAACAAACTGCACCCATATTTGGTGATACACTGATATAACTGGGCAAACCTAATGTTGTTCACTGATTTTGGAGCATATATTTGGAAATCTACAGGAACTTTTGACGATGTGAATGGACGTTAAGTGATTCTCCCAAAAATCTTAGGCAATCATGTTGTAGTTTACCGAGTTGAAGGCAAAATTCTCATAAGCTACATGCCCTAGCGGCGAAGCGATACTAGTTGGGCGATTTGTCGAATAAGTTAGTGATCCCTTTTATGCCATTACTGAGAGAGTTCCTCTTTCTCCGCTTCCTCCTGTCACTCCATTGCATTGAGGACACTACACTTTTCTTTTTGGTGGGGTGAGGGCTATTGTGCCAATAGTCCCCTTTTAGATTAGAGTGTTTCATTTGGTTTGGTGTTTCTTTTGCTGTCTATCTCATTGTCTATGCAACTATCCCCATGTGTTTTGAAAATTGTTGAATGCCTACGTTTTCACTGCTCATGATTCGAGGATCGATTACATTCAATATCGATGTCTTGAATAGTACTCATGACGAGCTTGGTGTATAATATTGGTGTTGCAAGAATGAAATCGATGTGGTTGCGCTTTTGAGCTATCTTTAAGAATCTTTTGTTGACTTGTTGCATTTTGATGTGAGCGTGCAATAAAAATCACACATACACTTTTGATATTTTCAGGCTTTGCTAAATGAGTGTGTTTCAAAGTGTCATGTGTGGTGAGGTTTTACTTGAAAGCATGTGTGTGGAGTCCTAGAATTTGCCTTTTTAGTCTAATTGTTTAAATCGTGGTAAATTCAAGGTGCGATCTTGGGAAATAATTCAAAGAGGGGACCCAAATGTCCTTAATATTTTGTGACAACCTTGTGAGGGTGTGCATCCATTTTGGCACCATTTGAGCCTAACCTATTTGTTGGCAAAACCAAAAGTAAACCTCTTGAGCCAAATTGTCCCTACCTACTCACATAAAACCCTTTTTGAAGTATTGTTATGTTTTAATAGCCAACTTAGGCCGGGGGTGTGTAAATATAGGAGGAATGAAAGTCAAGTGAAGGGTAAAGAAAGATGAAATGATACTCAACTTTGGAGTTTGGAACAAAAAAAGGGAACCCCTCACTGCAAAAAAAAGAGAGAAAGGGTCGTTGTGATGAAAATGCTTTTGAAATAATAGAAATGAAAAAAAGAAGTAGTGAAATAAATAGGATTCCAAATAAATTGAGTGATAAAGCAAAGTTTGAGTTCTCAAATAAAAAAGAATGAAAAGAACTTGAGAAAAGGTGAAGATGATTGAAACAATGCTTTGAAAAGGTGAAGTCACCGAACCAAATTGACCATACCTTAACCCTATGCCCTGTTACAAGCCTAAAAGACCCTTGAGATCTTACATGAATTAGGTGGTGTGATGATTGAAAAATATGGGCAAACATATGGGACAAAACTTGCATGTATTTCTCTTTTGAGAGAGTGAGAGTTGTATTGATTCCTTATTTCCTTGTGGACTTGCTTTGTGAGAGCATGGAATCGTTCTTGATGTGAGAGCACTTGAATGCATTTGTTGAAACATGGTCTTGCATTAGAAAAGAAGCTAAAGTGAGCTTGAGCTTGTGTTGAAATCGGCTAGTCATCATTTGAAGCTTTTTAATCACGATTGAGTGTAGCATGTTGTTTGGAGTAGTCTTGTAATGACACTTGCATGTTATCTCTCATTGAGTACTGTGGTAGACACCGTTATTGAGCTAATTGTGTTCTTGATTTACTTGAGGACAAGCAAAAGTTTAAGTTGAGGGTGTTGATGAGTGGTAGATTTGCACTCCTTTGAGGCATTTTTAGCTCAATAATTAGTGTCCTCAATGCCTAATTTTATCTTGATATGATGATATTTTGATGATTTGCATCTATGAAGGCAAATGGACAAGGCAAGAATGAATGGTTGAAATAATAACCAAAAAGTGAAAAGAAATGCAAAACTACACTCTGATGATAGCCAAACACAAAATGTGAATCTCCTAACACGCTTATTATCGCCTAAATGGACAGTATACCAGGCATTCTACAAAGGTAAGTTGGTGTAGTCAGGAAGAACAAACGATGCACTAAGTGAAAATGGTGAATATGGTGAACACCACCGAAATTGACAGTGGCAGATGATAAAATGGAACTCTAAAGGGAGATCCCAGGTGGTGATCGGTGATTCGGCAAACTAAAAAGTTGACTTGAGCGAGATCACCAAATAATGGTCGAACATATGAAGCCTAGAGCGAGAAAGAGGCGAGCTGATGTACGATTGGCGATTCATCGAATGACATCGGTGAAGCCTGACTAATATCGTCGAAAGACACACACATATTAGTTTTGGGAAAATTTTTGGGAAACTCTAAATATCCCAAAGGAGAGAGAAAACTGGGTTCTAAATTGGAGTGAAAATTCTGAACATCTTAGAGAGAGAAACACCTTCCATTGAGTAAAAAGCACTTTCATCCCTTGGGGTTTTTGAATTGATAATCTTGAAATTGTAAAATTGAGGTTGAATTCAAAGTGGGTTTGCTTGTAATTTCTTAATTTCAAGTTACCCATGGCTACTTTCATGGAAGGTATAACCTCTCTATACTTTGTGATGTGTGCTAAACCTCCTAACTCTCGGGGTGTGCTTATGGGGTTGAATGTTGATTTAACTAAGTGGGTATGTTTAATTGCTTTGTTTTATGGCTATTAATTATGGATTTGACCTGTTGCCGTGTGTTTAATTCATAAATTGAGGTGGCCAACTTGATTGTAGTTTCGATCTCGCATTGGTGCTTGAAAGAGACCAATATGAGTGGGTGATTAGTTAATTGTTTGCAACCTAGTTATACTTAGTTGTAAATCCAAGGTAACGGGTTGGATTGAGAATTTGCATGAATGAGACCGGAAAGAGGTTTCATGAACTATTGTTATGAGATCGAAAAATGATAATCAAAGATGACCCAACCTATCCTTGATTCTTTAGTTCTATTGACCAATTCAACACTGCCCCTAGTGATATTAATATTCAGTCCCCACACCCCTAGAATCTATTAGAAATTGCGTTGTTAAATTTTGTGGAATCATCCACTTATTAGCTAATTAACTACATTGAGATTAGTTGCAATCTATTTTACCAATTTGATCCTTAACCTCATACCATTACCTGTGGGATTCATCCCCAACTCTTAGTTGGGCATTTTTATTGACAACAATCACTGTCCCTTTTAATTGGTTTTAAGAAGGACATTTAAGCGTTATTAAAAATTGCGCCGCTTCAGGGAATGGAATTTAGGAATTCAATTTGAGAAGTAAATTGCATGCTAATTTATTGTGTAGTTGAACAATCTTACAGTTGTTTCTTTTGTTGTGTATTCTAGTATGTGAATTAATAAATATGCATGGTGGTGAGGACTCTAGTTGCCATGGACGTGACAATGACATTAGAAGAGAGGATGAGGTGGTATCTCATACTACCAATGAAGTTGGAACAATATTTTTACCACCGGTACACAAGGATGTTACATTTGTCGTAACCAAGCCCATGTTTCAACTCATCAAAGAGGAAGGATTATTTGGGTGTCTCAAACACAAAGATCCTAATGAACATCATTGAAAATTCTTAAGTGTGTGTAACCCTTTTTCAGCTAAGGATATTTCACAAGAGTCAATGCGGTTGAGATTATTCCCTTTTCTCTAATGGGGGAGGCAACTAAGTGGTTGACTGAGTTGACAAAGAAGTATGTCACCTCACAGAGAGTATTAATTGAAACTTTTCTTTAGAGGTTCTTCCCTCCGTCTAAAGTAATGAAATTGAGGAGGGACATTCAAAATTTTGAAAGAAAAAATGGAGAGCCCGCTCATAAAACATTGTTACGTTTTAGGTGGGTGTTGTCACAATGTCCCAAGCATGGTTTCTCAGATGAGCTATTGTTGCAATTTTTCTACCACAGTCTTGATGTCGTAAATAAGGGATTGGTCAATGATCTTGTTTAAAGCAATATAGTTTAGCAACCATTCGTGAAAGCATCGAGGTTGCTTGATGAGATGACCAAACTTAACCAAGATTGGTACACGAGTGAAGATTGTGTTTTACTTCCACACTTGGGGGAAATTAAGGAGAAGGAAGAGAAAAATAAAGAGCATGACAAAAGCATTTCTGAATTGACCGCTCAACTTGAAATGTTATCCAAATGTGTTATTGGAGGAGGGGTAAATTCAGTGAATTGACCACTCAATCCCCACACCCCTAGAGTCAATTAATTCCGTGAAAATTCCGTTTGTTGAAATATTGATAACTCTGAATAGAAATTGCCTTGTTAAATTTGGTGGAATCATCCACCCATTTACCAATTAACTACATTGAGATTACTTGTAATCTAATTCACCAATCAGATTCTTAACCTCATACCATTCCTTGTGGGATTCGACCCCGACTCTTAGTTGGATATTTTTTATTAATTAACAACGACCGCTCTCCCTTTTATTTGGTTTAAGGAGGACATTTGAGTGTTATCAATTGTATCTTGTGGAAGTCGGATGTTAACATGACACATAAAATTTAGAGGTGTATAGATGATTATTTTGTAAGTTGGAGCATTCAATTGACATAGTGAAGATCAGATGAGATGTTGATGTGCACTCTCATTGTTGGAGTGCTTACTTGTCGCCTAAGGACAATTTTGAGTGTATATTTATGTGTTATTTCCTTTCTAAAATAGGCTGATTTTAGAAGTTTGATCAAACAGACTAAAATATAGTCCTTGTAAGTACTTTTCGAGATAACGTTAGATTTTGTTTAACGTTTGCTCAAATATTGGACAGCCTTACACCATATTGTCATAAAACATTTGTAATAACTTATAATAATTTTAGATTGTAGTTTAATTTTTCTCTTATTCGATTTTTAGTTTTCTCAAAAGGAATTTCTAAATCTAAACAATGCATAAGTCGCACAAGAAATAAAAAGATGAAAGATGATAATTTGCTATAAAGCTTAAGGGTGAGCATCAGTCGGTTCAGTTCGATTTTATATATTATCAGTTCGAATTTTTAGTTTTTGGTTTTAAAAATACTCTAAACCAATAACCAAACCAATAAGATATTTTTTTATCTGTTTTCCTTTTATCAATATTTTCTTAACAGTTTGATTTCTGGTTTATCCAATAAGAAAATGCTTGTAGAACAAATATATGACCTCTCCAACAATTTGACGCGATAAGACAATAATGTAACTTTACAATCACTCATAAAAATTGACATAGTAATAATTAACATGAAAAGATCCATACAAGTTTAACACAAAGAGAAATTAAGAGAAATAGGATAGTTACTTAAGATTTTCTGGCGTTTTGTATAATGTGAAGTTTAACTTAGAGTCACCATGAAGTGTGAAATGAATGCTAAAGGACAACGTCAATAACCAGTATGATATTGAGATTAATATATAGTATTTATGAAGGGATAAATTAAAAAATTACTACAGTCTTTATGGGTTACTGGCATACCCTATAACCCAATCTTAAAATAAAAAATAGAACTGATAAATCAATAATTATTTTATAAAACAAAACTTGTTAATCCAATAACCCAATAGCAATTAACCAATAGCATTTTCTCAATTCAGTTTATCTTTGGTTTCTACACACCCCTATTAAAGCTACTCCCAAAAGAGACACTCTAAAATAATTTTAGGCATAAATTTAACAAAAATTAATTGAAGTAGTCATTTGTTTCACTATATTCTCACATTTGTCAAAACTTTAAAAGTTTGCGTTAATTGAAAGAAGATCCTTAATTTAGCATTGTCGTATTTGAATCACAAATACTAGTTTAGAAGACTTACAGGTTTCTCCGAAGTACAAGTGGATTTGCAGTAACTACAACTCGTGTCACCAATCGTCGAAATCCTCACAAAGAGGATCAATTCCCTTTGTCCACAACTTAAGTATAATTTAGTGGTAAAGAATATTTCTTTATTGTAAACCCTAGTCATCATCTAATATGAATAAAAAAAAAATTGTATTCATAATGGTGTATTTATATATTAAGGGCTAGGGTTAAGGAGGAGGACAAACTAAAGGGTTAACAGACTTATTAAAGCCTCTTATGGATGGACCTGCTGACCCAATAGATACTTTCAACAATAAATATTTGACATAAATTAAAAATAAGACAGAGAAAATCAACTCAACAAATATGATTTGAGATTGGTGTTATAAAGTTAGATTAGTTTCAAATAAGTTTAGATGAAGAGCTGGGTAGCAACTTGTGATGCAAATTCAGAGTTAAAAATGAGTTCTTAAAATATGGATGAAAACTATAAAGAAGAATTCTATCATTACACACATTTGTGATTATTACATATACATTTTAAAAAATTTACACTAATTTATATAGATACACGTGTCTAAGAACTAGTTATACTAAAAGTAAGTTTGTGCAGTGATGACTTGTGTGTTTGGTATGAAGGAAAATATTTTCCATGAAAAATGATTTTCTAGAAAATGTTTCCTAAGAAAAGAAATTCGTTTCTAACTTGTTTTCTCATGTTTGGTTTGTGAGTGGAAAAACTTTGTTTTCTTGTATCCATAATGGTGTAATGTTGAATATTGATTCAAATGTAATTAGAGGTTCCTATTTAGTTGGCAGAGTAACATGTTTGTTAGGAGTCCTAGTTCAGTTAAAGCATATCTCCTGTTAGTTGCTAATATTTAGCTTAGTGGATAAGGTTGTGGTTAAGTTAGTGGGTCATGTTTCTCTTAGGTGGTTGAGTCTTAATTCCTATTTAAAGTGTCTTATGTATTTTTGTTATTAATATCAGAAATATAACGTGAAAGTTCTCTGCAACTCTTCTTCTATCTTCTTATACGTTGTTTCTTCTTTCTTTATTCTCCAACAAAATTGGTATTAGAGCCAGGTTAGGTCAAACTGAGAGCAAATCAGTAGCAAGAAGAAAGTGACACTTGAGAACAAAGAATGGCTACCAATGGAGCATCTACCACATCTCAACAATTAATTCCCATCTTTAATGGGGACAAATACGAATTTTGGAGCATAAAGATGAAGACTTTGTTCAAGTCTCAAGAATTGTGGGATTTGGTGGAGAAGGGC
>JAJOOF010008735.1:0-13108 GCA_029582545.1 Solanum lignicaule | reverse complement strand
ATATACAATTATCTAACCTATATACATATACAATTCACCTCTCTCCCACTCTCTGCCCTCTCTCGCTCGCCTCTCTCCTCCCTCTCCCAATCTCGCTCGCCTCTCTCCTCCCTCTCCCAATCTCGCTCGCCTCTCTCCACCCTCTCCCAATCTCGCTTGCCATATATACAAATGCATATGTATAATATACAATTATCTAACCTATATACATATACAATTCATCTCTCTCCCACTTTCTGCACTCTCTCGCTTGCCTCTCTACTCCCTCTCCCAATCTCGCTCGCCTCTCTCCTCCCTCTCCCAATCTCGCTGGCCATATATACAAATACATATGTATAATATACAATTATCTAACCTATATACATATACAATTCACCTTTCTCCCACTCTTTGCCCCCTCTCTCTCTCTCGCCTCTCTCCTCTCTCTCCCAGTCTCGCTCGCCTCTCTCCTCCATGTACCATGTAGCTACGAATTGTAATTATCAAACTATAGCTATGGAGAGTAATTAGGCTATTTTTGAGTGGCTATATGTGAAAATTCCCCAAAGAGAAGGAAAAGACCTACATGATTTCGGGTCTTGAGCCATTTTACTGATTAATGAACGTTGGGTTGGGCCTATATTGGACTATTTTTTTTAGACAGATTTTGATTTGAAATGTGGGCTGAGATATTTGAATGGATTTGGGCTTAGTTGGTCTAAATTATTGGCCTTTTCTTTTCTTTCTTTCAATTATTTTGAGCTTCTAACTTAATAACTAAAACCATATTTATGATATGATAGGATGACAAATACTAATTTACTAAATAAAATTATAAAAATATAGATGCTAAATATGAACTTGTAATTACTTTAATAAGTGTGGAACTTGAAATAAAGCGATGACAAACCGATTATTTAATAAAAGAGGTGTGAAAACTGATAATAATAATAATTTCAATAATAGAATATATAGTTTTGTTAGATAAGTAGTTATAGTAGTAAAAATAGTTGTCAAAAGATTATTTTATATATTATTAATTTAGAAGCTCGAAAACAATGAATTAGAAGAAAAGAGGGTAAAAATTGGGTGTCAACCGTAACAATTGTTCTCTGTTTACAGTTTAAGGCTTTATTTTCATTTACAAAATAAATAATTAGTTACAAAGGAGATTTTAATATAATTTTTGGAAATTTTAAAAATTTACAAATCAATAATAATAATAATAATAATAATAATAATAATAATAATAATAAAGCCTTATGCATTATAAGGGAGAATTCCATCATCATCATTATCAAATTTATGAAAAATGTACAGTAGTGATTTGTCAATCATGTGCTTCAAATGATCATTGGAGCAATAATTAAATAACATTTGTCAACAAAAAATACTTTCTTTTTCAAGTTTACTCAAAATTTGAATATTATAACAAACTGCAACACGAAATGCTGAAGTTGAGAGACACTTTTGCTGCCAGTATTGAATCTTTGTTGAAGAGATACTAGTAGATTCATTATTAGGTTTAATTGGATTTGGATCATGTGTGGTTGTATGCATGGATCCGGGCGGGTTGAAAAAAATTTAATGGGTTGGAGATTTATTTTTATCATATAGGAAGACGTCACATAATAAATAATAGTAATAATAATTACTTTAAAAAATCGATTAAGTTGTAAGGAAAAAATGGGTCAAAAAGGTTGATTGAGGGGTATTTTTAGCCAAATAGATGAATGCGGGGTATATTCAAACCATTTCAAATAGTCTAAAAATATTTTTGGCCATTTTCCGTCTAATTTATTAATTTGATATAAATATGTTGAGTGCTAGTAATTTTATAAAATCAGAGATTATTTTATTTAGGTAATGTTGATACCAAGCTTAGATCAACACTTTTGACATTTCAGCATAAATTTTGAGACAAATGCCAACAATTATATATTATTTATAAAATATCGATACATTACATATACATATGACCATTTAAGTTAATAAAAAATTGGCCGTTGATACATTTACTTGAGAAGCCCTAGTAAATATTGTACTAAAATTTGAAATATTACACAAATTACTTTATAGCAACAGTAATACTAATTGATTTCTTCTATTGTAATATATTTAGCCCACCTGTTATTACCCTGCAAGATGTACTGTTGTGTCAATCAAGTCATTCATCTTTTTTAAGCTCCAACACCAGAACCCTGAATCATAGTTTATTAATTGTCATACATTAGTATCAATTTTAGAATGTTGACAGTCGGTATAGTTCTAAAATGACATTTAAATCATATAACATTGTATTAAAAAGAAATTTCATGATTTTTCTATCTTGTTTTAATTAATTATATGAAATTGAGTTGGACGTCAAAAATTACGAAATTTCAGTTGTCTAGGTAGTCTAAAATATATTAGGTATTTAACGTAGTCAATCAACTAATTATATTTGGATGGACGAAGAAATATAGAAAATTAAATTATGTTCGGACTAATTGTCTTAAAAGGAGTTCAATGGTGTATGCATGTTGCTTCAATGATGTTGAAAATGAAGTTAAATTATGGCCGTGCTAATTGTCTTAGTAAATCAAGTAAGAATTTTAAGAAGTTTCATATAATTAATTTAGAGTCCAATTTACGTTATTATTACTATTTTTGTTGTTTTATTTAAATGCTTATAATATATGAAGATACTTTATAGTATTTCTAAAGATAAACTGAAAGTGTAATTTCAACTAGATAATCTCAATATTAGTTTTGCAATTTTAATAGTCTTTCAAAGGAGGATTCCCGAGTATCAAAAATTATTTTTGTTGTTTTATGTGTAACTTCAAAGAAAAATTTATGTTAAGAGTCTTTTTAGAATTTAAATTATGGGAATAAATTAAGAAAACATATCATGTCTATTGGATATGCTTTGAAAGAAAAGAACTCAAATTTATTGAAAGAATAAATTTAGATACTTCTTTTTGAGATATCAAATTCATCTTTTCACCATTTGAATGAATGTTCTTTTTCGAATACTACAACTAGCTTTAATTTCTTTTCAACATAATTTATAAATCATTCAAAACCAAACAATATTTCTTCAAAAAGGAACAATAAAGGATAGAACTAACAGAATTAAAATAAAAATAAAAATAGGATATAGCTAAGGAAATAACATAAATACTATAAGATCATTTAAAAGCCCAAGCATTCTCTCTACGGATCTGCTCCTCTTCCTTTGGAGTATAATCATTCACGATACCAAATACTTCACGTATTTCCTCTAGTGTTTTCCCTGTGATCCTATCAAAAGATTCTTGGATTATTACCTCCTCCAACTGCTTATCATCAAGATATCTAGCAGCCAAGTGAACATCAAATAATTCTGAGTGACTCATCTTCAAGAAATCCTGATCAAAATTCTTTAACTGAACTTCTGTAACACCTTCCTCCGAATGTTTCTTCCAATAATTAATCACTTTTGTCATTGTTTTGCCATCAACATTAGGCAAGGGGATGACATTAGAAGTACAATCAATGTCTTGTACTAAGCTCTTGATGACTACTGACTTTACAGCTACAGACTTGTTGAGTTTGAATTCCTCATCATCGCTAGTCTTAAGAGTTATGAGCTTTTCTGAAGACATGACAAAGAAAATGGAGAAATCTATGAATGAATGATTTCAATACATGAGGCAAGCCTGGTCTTTTATAGTGTATTAGATTTTAATTACTTTCCAAAATTGTGGTAGGAATATGGAAAGCAAAATATTAAATTGACCAAAACTTATTATTTTTCCTTTTTTGAAGTTCAATTAATTTGCTTTACAATATCTACATATTCAGTCTTAGATTATTAGCATAATGATATAATTAAAAGTTACAAGGAAAGTTCGAAACTCATCATTTTAATCATCAATTAGAAGACCAGTCGTTTCTGATAGTTATTAAAATCGCTATGTTTGACTACATTTCCAACAAAAGTAATTGAAAAACTAAAACAATAGAATAACCATTTGATCATTTACTGATTATGTCTATGTTTACTATCAAATCCAATATCTCCTTATCGTTAAGAAAACTATCTACATTTACACATAAAAATTGCAAGTTGTAGGTTTAATATGTATGTAATTTTTTAAATTGTTCAAAATACAAACCACACAAATATAAATATATATTCAATTAAGATCACAAATTTCATATACAAATAAACAACTCATATTTCAAATTTGTATTGATTTGATTAGATTTATTTAGTAACAAACAACTTTCTCTAAATAATTTGTAAGCTAATTTATTTAAATAAATTTACTAGTATATTTTGTATTAGATTTATTTAGTAACAAACAACTTTCTCTAAATAATTTGTTAGCTAATTTATTTAAATAAATTTACTAGTACAAATATAAATCTAAAATCAAGAAAATAAATAAAATAATTAAAATGATTTGAGGGATATTTTTGTCTTTACATAGACTTATCACATGGTATTATATCATGTGTATTACTAATACCTCCAAATAGAAGGTATTAGTAATACATCCTATAATACCAGAGGTATAACTAATCCATGGATTAACTATACATAGGCCCAAATTCCTACCAAACATAATACTAAATAGTGGTGACAAATGGGCGGGTTGGGTCAAATTTGGGCGTGTTGAAAATGGGTAATAATTCAACTTGACCATATTTGATATGGGTAAAAATTGATTGGGTAATAAATGAGTTGGGTAAAATACTAGTTTACCCATATTTACCCATATTTTCATGAATAAATAGTACTTTACATAAGAATTCAATATGGAGAAAATATTTTAGTCTTTTTTTAGATGAAAAATGTTGAAAATGCTTCATTTAGTTTTATTGTATCATAAAAAAAATAAAAATACTATAACTTTTCAATATAAAATAAAATGTAATAACAAGATGAAAATATTTTTAATTTCAAAGTAAATGAATATTTGCATTTTAGGACTAAAACATGCTTAATGCACTTTAAGCAATGTCAATACTGATACATGATTTGCTTATTTTACACTATTATTTATTATTCAATATAAAATTAAACAAATAAAAAAATATAATTATAATTAACAAAAGAAATGTACATTTAAAATATATATATTTGGAGGGTCAAATACTTCACCTTTTTAATTATAGAGAAGAATAATTAGTTTTATAGAATAACATAAAAAGGAAGAGAAGTTACACTATTTTTAGTGATATCATGAATTTTGAGTGAATAAAAGTTAGAAACTTAACCCATTTAGCTAATCCATATTTTACCCATATTTTTATGGGTTGAATATGGGTATCAATTATATTTTACCCATGTAAAAAATCACTCACCCAAACCATCAAAACATGGGCGGGTTACCAAAATATGGGCTCATTTTGCCGGCACTAATACTAAATAATACCTTACATAATACATGATTCATTTCTTCTAATGCCGCCTACCAAACGACCCCTAAGTTGTTTGTATAAATAACTTTAATTTCTTTCCAACATAAATTATAAATCAATCAAAATCAAAAGCAATTCTATAAAAAGGAACAATAGAATATAAAACCAAATAAAATAGGATATAACTAACTAGACTGTTTTAATTCTAATATAAAAAAGAACAAATATTGAAAATAACTATAAAATCATTCAAAAGCCCAAACATTCTCTTTACGAATCTCCTCTTCTTACTCTGGAAAAATCATTCTTGATATCAAATTCTTTACGTATTTCTTATGGTGTTTTCCCTTTAATCCTAAACTCTATGTATGTGACCGAGTAAGATTAGGCAAAGGAAGCCTTTTTTTTCTCCTTCCAAATCTCAATTAGGAGAAATTTTTTTTTTCCTAATATCTAACCACGGTGTTTGAAAAGTTGTACACACATATTTAAGCTTTCACTAAGTTTTTGTTTACCCTAAATAAGTGGGAAATTAAGACTCTAGCTTATTTCCTTAATGCGATTTTCAAGACTAACAATACTGATTCCACAAGTGGGATTGAAGAGGGTAAGATGTATGTAGATTTTATCCCTATTTTTGAGAGGTAGAGAGACATTTCTGATAGATCCTTGACATTTTCAAGACTAACAATAGTGATAATTAATAAAGTGAACGTATGGCTTGTGTTCTCTGTTTAGTAATCCTTATATCTTAGTCCAACTCTTCTTCCACAAATGTGTGTGTTAGTAACATAAATATTTTATATTTTAAAAAAATTAAAGTTATTTCTTGTTGAGATATCAAATTCATTTTTCAATCATTTGAATGAATGTTTTCTTTTTCAAATTTAATGTAAACAACTTTAGTTTCTTTCCAACATAAATTATAAATTTATAAATCAATTTTAACAAACAAAAATTCGATAAAAAAGAACAACAGAAGATAGAACTAAATAAAATAAGATATAGCTAACTAAACAGTTCAAATTCAAAAAAAAAAACAATAATTGAAAATAACACTAGCGTTATAAAAGCATTCAAAGCCCAAACATTCTCTCTACGATTCTCCTCTTCTTCCTCTGGAGTAAAATCATTCTTGTTTCCAAATTCTTTACGTATTTCCTCTAGGGTTTTACCTTTGATTCTATCAGCAACTTCTTGACACATTACATCCAGCATCTCCTTATCGTTAAGAAAATCAGCAGCTAAGAGAAGATAAAACAAAACCGACTGATCCACCTTCACAAAATTCTTGTCAAAATCCATCAATGCTTCTTTCGATACACCTTCCTCCGAGTGTTTCTTCCAATATTCAACCACTTTGCACATAGTTTTGCCATCAACATTAGTTAGGGGGATGACGTTAGAAGCACAATCCACGTCTTGTACTATGTTTTTGATGACTTGTGACCTCATAACTATAGACTCATCGAGTTTGAATTCCTCGCCATCGCTAGTCTTGAGAGTTATGAGCTTTTCTGAGGACATTTTCAACAAAAGTAATCGAAAAACTAAAATAATTAATTAATCTAGTACTCCCCAGTCCCTTGGCTCCATATAGTTATCCACATTATTAAAAATAGTTTTCCTAAATTATTAATTGAGATAAATAAATTACATTACCCCACTTACTCTTACAATTAATTCTTTTTGAAAGTGTAAACTTAAAAGTAATAAACTATTATCTTTCAACAAAAAAATTGTATTGCAATTCAAATTTCATTATTTTATATTTTAATTCAAATGATATGTTATTACTAGATATAGTAAATTGGAATAATTAAGTAGAATGACCATTTGGTCAAATGTTCTAATAGAAAATAACATGATTTTCAGTTAATTACCGAGAATCTCTATCTGGTCATTAAGTAATCAATAGAATGCCCATTTGATATCAAATTCATCTTTCAACCATTTGTATGAATATTTTTTTCCAAATTTAATATAAATAGCTTTAATTTCTTTTCAACATAAGTTATAAATTTATAAATCAATAAAAACCGAATAACAATTCTATAAAAAGGAACAACAGAAGATAGAATTAAATAAATTAGGATATAGCTACAAGACAGTTCTAATTCAAAAATTTTAAAAAAAAGACAGAAATTAAAAATAACACTAGTGTTATAAAATCATTCAAAATCCCAAGCATTGTCTTCACGGATCTCATCTTCTTTCTCTGGAGTAAAATCCTTTAATCCTACCGGCAACTTCTTGACATATCATATCCAATATCTCCTTATCGTTAAGAAAATTAGCAGCTAAGATAAGATCGTACAAAATCGAGTGGTGCACCTTCACAAAAGCCTTGTCAAAATCCATCAACATGTCTTTGGAGCCGCCTTCCTCCGAATGTTTCTTCCAGTATTAGACCGCTTTGGTCATTGTTTTGCTATGGACATTAGGCAGGGGATTGACGTTTGAAACACAACCATCTTCAACCATATTCTTGATAGCTTGTGACCTTACTAATATCGCCTCGTCCAGTACAAATACCTTACCATCACAAGTTGTCACGCCCCGAGCCTACACCCTGGGAGGGACTGGCACTCGAAGACAATTGCTAGCCCCAAGCGAACCCTTGGCCTGGCTTACTTAACTCAGCGGAAGACAATATGCATATTAATAAAGATAAATAACACTTAACTTAACTGAATACTAAAATAACTGAGAATGCTTAAAGGTGAAACATTCAACTTGGCCAAAAGTGGCAACCCAAGTCTTAACAATAAAAATGATAATGAAAAGACTCAAAGGACTAACATTTGACTGTCTATGAAGCCTCTAAAACAACTGAGATGGATGTTGGGACAAATCCCACAACATCCTAATGAACTAACTAGAAAGCAATGAAAATAGATCCTCCGGAATGCAAGAAAGCTCACCGACTGACTCTGAATTGTTCACTGGATCAACGGTATGCTGGAATGCCGATCCTAGTTACCTGTGTCTACATCATAAGACGATGCAGGCCAACTGGCATCAGTACATTGAATGTACGAGTATGCGAGTTGGAATGCTAAAACAACATAGGTTTGAAAGAGATTCTGAAAGAAACACTTACCTTGACTCTTCTTAACTCATGAATACTTAACTGAACTCATTTCAATATAAAGCAGTTTAAAACAAGTACAATATAAAGAAAAGCCGTTTAAAAACATGATGTCAACTCTGTGTATATATAAGGATATAACATAACTAAAATGTATGTAAAAATACAATAGACTGATGTATATAAAAATACAATAACTTATGTGGGAGTTTCTCTAACTGACAACCATCACATAAGAGCTATAGTGATGATAAAACGATCTACCTCACGCTGCCAGCGCATCCTGTACCCGGCCAAAGGTATAAGACCTGAACTACTAAGTGGATCCACTAGTCTATTGTGAAAAGGGTTCATCTAAAAAGTATGACCCTTTTCTACTCATGGTGGCTACATGGTTTATGAGGGCTGTGAGTTGTCTGAACTCTCCTCCATATTGGTGCTCAATACTACTCCCAAAATATACTAGCTCTTTATGTTTTAAAAACATACTTCTTTCTGTGATTTGAGATAATTGCTTAAAAACTTAGTTCAAAGGCTATCTTGGAAATCTCAGTTTCCCTTCTTGCTTCATTTAGAAAGCTATTACTCTTTTCTGAAAATTAGCCCCAAGGCTCTTTGGAAATCTCAGTTTCCGTTCTTATTTAAATGTAAAAAAAAACATTTACAAATCTCTTTGAGAATACATAGTCCCCATATACTTCTTTAAAGAAAAGAACTTCAAATTTACTCTTTACTGATCTCAAAACTTAAGTCTTAAAACAAAGTTAAAACATTTGTGAAAGACTTTTGAAAACTTTTGACTTCTCTTGACTTTGACCTTAACTGCTCTTGACTTGACTATTATCTGATCCTTGAATTGAATTATGGATTCAAGGATTAAGATTTGTGACAGGAAAGATCTCATGATGTTTAGGAATGATTCTAGATAGTTAAACATGAGGAAATACGGAAAATCAATATTTGAAGGTGGGTCCGCGACACAGAGGCATAATTTAATTTTGGATCCAAAAACGTCTTTTGAGGCAAAACACCTCGTGTCAGCTCCGCGACGCGAAACTGAAATGTTCAAATCTGGGCACTAGGCGCGCGACACGCTGTTATACCCCATTTTAACCGGGTCAAAATAGTGTACAACATTTTGGAGATTTCTAAAGTTAAGACTAAGTCAAGAAGTCGCCACCTAATTAATTACGGTGAATTAGGGCACCTAAATTGATTAAAGTCATGTCTAAAGTTAAACTTCATTTTAAGGTCTACTAAACATAAGATTCTAGGTAAGGGTTCAACTAATCTAAAGGGAAGGGGTTAGGCATCCTTTAAGATCCATTAAAAATGGTTAACCGGTCAAACTTAATTAATTAATTAGGCTAAGTGTAAGAAGGTAAAAATTATTTATAAAAGCTAACTTTAAGAAAAAAAAACTTTAGATTCAATAATTGAAAATATATTTTTTATGAAAAATGTGTATAGTTGGAAACGTGGAAACGTGATGAAACTCGTGAAATGGTCTTATGTTTGTATAAAACTTTACTTGTTGAAATTAATGAAATGAAGCTTGAATTGTTAGAAAACTAATTGCATTATTTATATCTAGATGTTTATCTTATGTGATAGAATAATAATAGCAAAATAATGTTAACTAAACAAAAAAAGTTATAAGCAACCAAATCACATAATTAAAATAAAATGTTAGTCACACTAATAAACAAGCAGTAAAGAAAATAGGATAAACCAAAATCATTTTTTGACTTTGGTAAAGGAATGACATTTCGGGATTTGCCGTTGTGGCACATCCCTCTTCATTTTTGTCTGGATGTGTTTCTAGGGAGCAGCGAGAGGCACAAGTGAAGATTTAATACACGCTTCGAGTCTTGCGATAGCATCGAGTCTTTAAGTGAGACTCTTCGACTCCGATTTTCATGCAAACAAAAAATAAGGAGAATGAGGAGTTAGAACAATGATTTATCTCTTAATAACAGCAAAAAAAAAATTATAAAATGTAATAAAAACTAGAATTCCATCAATATTCAACATGTATTTATGGTAAACAAAGAGGTTACATAACGGTTACCCATATATTAGCAATTTGGCATAGTTTGATAGTAACAAAATGTTTTTTAACTCCAACAATAAGTATTAAATACAACTTAAGCTTTACTGTAACAAATATTTCATTTAGCATTGATAAACTATCACATCTTCGTTACTAAAATAGGAACTGAAATAAAGGATCCAAAACAGTGAACTTAATTATGAGAAATCCAACCAACGATTTACAATAGGTTTCTAATTAACAAAACTTTACTAAAAAAATCAACAAACTCAAATAGAAAGGTATATATGATGAAGCACAAGCCTTGAACTATATATAAACATTTGTCACTTCCATACAGAATAACAAAAGACTAACATGGACTCCTAAACTAGCACCAAGATGCTGAACAAAATGATAAAATATAATAAAGAAAGGCAGTTGAGATTACCGTTTGTGGGGCAGTGAACTGGAATCCTATCGGCCTCGAATCTATACTCTCGTAATGAACAAGTTCGAGAACTTTGAAATACCTATGTTGTTGTCCAACCGGAGTAAAGAGAGATAAAAATTCTTTCTTAAAGTTATAAGAAAATTGCAAAGCTGGAGGAGAAAGAGGCGACAGAAAAAACTCTCTTTTGTAAAGGTATATCGATGTATTTATAAGTGAATACAAAGGTTATGGTTTTTGTTGAGCGGGAATCTTGAGTTTCAGATTTTTGAACATTGGTCAAGAGACGCATTCAAACTTGAACGTTGGAAATTTGGGAGATATTGGCAATCTTCACGTGATTGAGACAGACGAAAGAAAATAGAGACAAAAATCAAGCATGAGAAGAGAAACGACAACTTCTGTACATGGTTGATAAACTTTTCTTTTGCTGAAAATGGAAGGAGGCGTGGGAATGAGCTGTTGTGCTGAGAATTTTGAATTAGGGTTGAAGGTGTGAAGGGTATTTTTTTATTATTGATAAATTATATGGGCTGGTTGATCATTTGGATTAATGGGTAGATGGGCTGAATGACTAAAACGTTTCTTGGACCAAAATAATCCAATTGTTGGGTTTTGGATTTGTTGGCCTTTTCCCATCTTCCTTTTAAATCATTTTGGGCTTCTAACTTATAACAAATATAATATATATTATGTAAAAAAGTTTAGCAAGTAAGAAACTTGAAATAAAGTAACGACAATCTATTTTAAAGAAGACGATAATAAAGTAATAATATAAATGTCGAAAATAAAATATATAATTTTAAAATAGTGAGAATGATAATACAAAGATGATAATCATAAAAGTAATATAGATAATTACGATAGCAATAGAGATAAGTGGAAAATAATAGCGAATTATAAAGTATTCGACTTATTAGCAACTTAGAAGCTCAACGAAATAAATTAGAAGAGAGGAGGGACAAAATTTGGTGTCAACACACGCGACTATCCTCTAATTTCGGCCGATGAAATTTCTTTTTCGTTTTCCAACCCCAATTCACCCAAACTCGGTTCTTTTTCTCAAATTACTTTTAGATACATATACCCAGCAAATATACCTAAGAAACTAACTCGAACCGGTCCTATAATGTGACGTAACGACTCAGAAACTTCCCAACTCAGTCAAATTCAAGAACAAATATATGAATTCAAGAATAGGTATCAAGATCATCAATATTCAAATGCTTTTAGGACAAATTCAACTGAAATAAATATGCTTGGCACGAGGGAGAACGATCCCAACGTTATAAGAGCCTCACATACCTGATAGAAGTAAATCCTTGGCGAAACACCAACTTTCTTGATCGATCTTGATGAATTTGCCCTTTTCTCCTTCTTCTTTTCTCTTCTCCTCTCTCCTTAGCCCTAGCGTGAAATCCCAAATTCTAAAACTGACTAAAATCTGATTTGACCCATATTAAACTCCTAAAAATGGATTAAAATAATAGGGCAATGAAAAGACTAAAATACCCCATAAAATTCCGATTGGACATTTCCTTAATCCAACAGCCCAACTTCCAAAGGGCATAACTCACTCATACGAATTCGGAATCGCGCAAACTTGGTGGCGTTGGAAAGATCATTCCAAGAGATTTCCAAGAATATCTGGAACTACACCTAACTCATCCTGAGCTAATAATTATGGTCATTTGAAGTTGACCAAAAACTCACTTTAACTTACTTAAACATTCCCAGATTTCCTCCTTCTTTCCAAAAGTAACTATTTCCAGATTTTAAGCTTCTTTCTAGTTCTTTCTAGTTGCGAGATGTTACACAAGTCTTTAGAGTTAAGAACTTTGTTAAAGAAGACATGATGATAAAAATATATTTGAATAAGAGATGTTAATTTATTTTTGTTGAGAATATTATCGAAAGGAGATTTGAATGATTATAATGTCTGAGAGGTTTGAAGGGATTAATTTATAGAGCATTAGGTTTTCACTGTTCTAGTTGAATTAGGAAGTCAAAATGGGGGAAAACAAAATTCATGGATATATTTATGGAGACTATTGCTTAAAAACAGAAAATTTTGTGTAATTGGAGTTAATGGGTGTTTGAAAAATCCAATCTTTATCACTCAGAACATATGTAACAGATAGGAAGATGGTGATAGGTACAA
>JAJOOF010008734.1:0-24757 GCA_029582545.1 Solanum lignicaule | reverse complement strand
TCATTGGTAATATGTTAATAAATTATATAATCATTTTTTTGTCATATTTACCAACCGATATATATACTTCGTTGGTAATATTACCAACAAAAGGTGTGTGTTAGTAATATTTCAGTTGGTAATCCATTGATAGAATGTTGCTAAATTTGGCGCCATTTTTTCCCGCCGTATTTACCAACTAAAATACTTAGTTAGTAAGATTTTGGTTGGTAATCTGTTAGAATTTCGTTGTAAAGTTTTAAAATATAATTCAGTTAGAAATATGTTGGTAATTTGTTAGTAGAATACTAACCAACTTAAGTTATTAGTAAAATCTGTTGGCAATTTGGAGTTTTTTTGTAGTGTCAGTGGTTTCTTTATAAGCATTGGTGGTTCTCCCATTTCCTGGAAATCTAAAAAGCAAATCTCTGTGTCTTTGTCCTCCGCCGAAGCGGAATACCGGTCAATGCGGCGACTTGTCGCCGAATTAACTTGGCTTCACCGCCTTCTCACAGATCTTTTTGTCTCACCTACCCTACCCATTCCCATCCATTCCGACAGTCAAGCTGCCCTTCACATCGCCCGCAACCCTGTTTTCCACGAAAGGACGAAGCACGTCGAACTTGACTGTCACTTCGTCCGTCAACAGTTCTCCCCCGACTTAATTTCCTTAAACTTTGTCCCTTTCTCTTCTCAGCTCGCCGACATCTTTACTAAACCCTTGTCTGGTCCTTCCCACTCTCGTTGTCTTTGCAAGTTGGGTCTCTCTTCAGTCCCCTCCAACTTGAAGGGGGGTGTTGGATTTAGCAGTAATATCGTGGATGAAGAACAAAGGATATTCAAGATGAACAGAGAAGCGGTAGAATCTGATTCAAATGAAATGAAGACAAGAAGATGTATATCTTCTAGAAGGACAGATGGCACCACCTCATCCTTTGGATCAGAAAGTGTTGGCATAAATCCTAGCCCTACACTTGCATAGGATATTTTGTACAAAATATAGAATTAGTTATTCTTTGGACAAATGATGTTTAGCCACCTGTATAGTTTGTTATTTTCTTTCCCTGCACAGTAGTTGTATAAATATGTTGCTTTACAGTGAAGAAAAACAAGGAAAAATTTCTCAATATTCTCTTCAATTTTTACATAGAGAAGGCTACCAACCATGACTAGAGAAAATAAACATTATATTCACTACTAAAAAACCACTATTTTCCCATTGAAATTTTTCACTCAAAATGTTCAGTAGCAATTTCCACACAATTATTTTGATTGAATCAAGAAACAATAGTAGTGTTTTCACACAGAATATATTAAGAAGTTTCTTAGTATTTCTGTGAGAATCTATTTTCAATCATGCGTTTTCCTAGTGAGCTAGTTCGATCCACAAGTGATTATTTTTTTTTTATCATACTTTATAACACAAATTTCTCACTGATTCGTGATGGAAAAAACTTGTGTTTGTAATAATAATCAAACCGAATTTAATCGTAACTAAACCAGGATCATGAAGTGAGAATTGTCCGTGACCATACATCAAGAAAAAAAACAAGTAAGCTTATAAGATCCAAGGAAATGCAAAGATAGAATACAAGGAAGATAATAAATACAAACAAAATGTAAACAAAAATATGTCTATATATGATTAAAAAATCACATTACCTGAATTAAGGATTTAAGGTTGCTGAAAAGTGTTGGAATTGTGAAATGCCAAAGATCAACATAATTGGTTTATATATATAGTACTACAAAAAAAAAAAAAAGTGGAATCCAACAAATTTGTCTAATTAAGAAAAGTATAACGTGAAACGTGTCCTAAATCTACTAGCCCAAAATGCTAATCGTTACTTTTTAATCATTCTAATCAACATGTAACACATGGGATTTTTTTTTAAACCTTTTGAGTGAAATAACAATGTATTTATATAAAATGACGGGGATCATTTTATCCTTTTTTAGAGGTTTGGAAGTCAAGCTATGCTAATGAAGAACTATCGTTTGATAGGGAATATGCTAGTCAGCATATTTTAACAGCAAAAGCTAGCAAATCGAATCTCGAAAGACCATGAGTAAGAAACTAGCAGTATACAAATGGAAAAAAGTTGATTCAGTCATCACTCATTCCCCAGCTTTATCCAAAGGAAAACTATCAGAACTTTGCTCTTTTATGCCTTGCTGAAGTTTTTCTGGAAATGGGGAACACCAATAGTTGTCCACGACTGCCACCAAACATCATTTTTCTTTTTCTTTTTCTTTTTCTTTTTGTCTTCTTTTCTTCTACTACTTTTTTTGCTGGGAAAGAAGTAACATTGCCATGTTGGTCTAAATATAACAGATGTACTCCTATCTTCTTTACTATACCTTTGCCATTGCCATCCTCTACTCTGATCTGTTCCCCGCCTTTGATATTCAGGCCTTCAATAAGTGTATCATTTGAGCAAGGGAAGTAATATACACATGATACTTCTCCCACACTGTCACGTTTATCATTATCCCAACGAAACAGATAAGCTAAACGCTTTATATGGGCAACAGTAACAAACCAGAGAACCATTCCTAAGAACTTATACTCCTCATTATGTAGTGTGGGCATAGTCAAACAAATAGATTCATGAGCTGTTACTTTATTGCTGCACCAATCTGGAATCTCATTGCTTTCGAGATTAATTTGTAACTGCTGCTTCATCAGACAAATTAAGACACAATTAGATCATTAATTATTAATGTGGTACGAGAGAGATCAGAGAGGGAGAGGGACTAACCCCATACAGTTGATGTTTTCTAGACGGAATTGATAGAGCAGGGGCACTAAAGAAGACAAGTACAATTAATCATGTCCATCTTCTCTATTGAAGGGAGGTTGTCCAACCCTGTAATCTTCACCAGTTTTTGGCAATTCCTAAGTTCAACAATTTGAAGTTACTCTAAATTTGATATTAACGGGAGTGTTTGAAGATTCTTACAATCATTCAAACACAAGGACGTAACAATGGTATCTTGGAAAAATCAAAGGGTAGATCGAGGAAACTAGCCGCTCAAATCTAAATAATATAAGTTTTTTTCCGCTCCCAACTTCTACATGTCCACCAAAGTCCAAACACAATTTTAACTTCCAAATACATATTTTTTTCAAATATCACATATAAACATCTGCTTAAACTACTTGAAATTCCCGAGAGATGATGCATATTGCATGGTTCCATCACCTTTTTCATCTGCAAAAAATTGTGCACATTTCACAGAATGAGAACAGGCACTCCCCTTCCCCAGCACCACATATAAGAGAGTAAGTCCCAAATTATTTATTATACAATTTCTTCTGCTCCAACTTCATTTTCTTATAGTATTTTTTCAGGAAAAAAGGGAGTAGAAATTAAATATTATGATCATAATGCCAACCAAATATTGATTTTGTGCGTTCTATACATGGTGGATCCACCTATAAAAATTGAATACAAACACTTGTAACATTTCTACTTAGTGTTATATATACAAATACTTCTAGAATAGACTTTTTTCTTACCTAATGAAAACAAGTAAGAAACCCACTTATTTTCCGGAAAAACATTTTCCAAAAAAAGAACATTTTCCATTGAACACATTTTCCTTGGTACCGAACACACCCTCAGAACTTTGCTCTTTTATCATGGAGGAGTTGATATCCCCTGCTCCAGACCTCACTTGTGGGATTTCACTGTTGTTGTTGTTTGGGTTGATATGCCCTGCTGAAAGTCTTTGTGGGTAGGAGGGAGTATAAGAATGATCCACAACTCCCGGTAAAGATGTAACATTACCATGTTGGTCTAAGTATAACAGATGTATTCCTATCTTCATTACTGTACCTTCATCAGTGCCCTCCTCTACTGTTATCTGTTCCCTGCCTATGATGTTCAGGCCTTTAAAAGGTAGTGTATCATTTGAGTAAGAGAAGTAATATACACATGATATTTCTCCCTGACTGTCAGGCTCAGCTATATCAAAATCCAAACTAAACGGAAAAGCTGAAGGCATTATATGGGCAACAGTAACATCAAAGTATTGATGAAGGGTGAGTACATTGCAATGGCAAACAAACCAGACAACCATCCCTAAGAAGTTATACTCATTATTATCTACTGTAGGCATAGTCAAACGCATAGATGGAGCTGTTACTTTATTACTGCACCAATCTGGAATCTCATTGTTTTCCACATAAACTTGTAACCACTGCTTCATCAAACAAATTAAGGCACAATTAGATCATTAATTATTAATGTGATACGAGAGAGAGATCACAGAGGGAGAGGGACTAACCTCATACCGTTGATGTTCTCTAGACGGAATTGATAGAGCAGGGGCACTAAAGAAGCCTTCATTGAATGGATTCTGCAGACAAGTACAATTAATCATGTCCATCTTGTCTATTGAAGGGAGGTTGTCCAACCCTGTAATAGTGACCAGTTTTTGGCAATTCCTAAGTTCAACAATTGTAAGCTTCTCTAAATTTGATATTGACGGGAGTGTTTGAAGATTCTTACAATCATTCAAATACAAATACATCAACAATGGTAACTTGGAAAAATCAAAGGGTAGATAGAGGAAACTGTTGCCGCTCAAATCTAAATAATGTAAGTTGGATAATCTCCCAATGTCCCTAGGAATATCATCCTCGGATAAACCAAAATAAGGAAGGCTTAAATGAAAAATAAAAATTGACAAGGATTCTATGCGGCGAACTCTTCTTCGAGAAAAACTCCTTTTGGCCTCTAAATTTCGACCTCCCACTAGCAATTCTTCAAGATTTCTTAGCATTTCAACAGATTCGGGCAGTTGTTTTATACCCGTATCCCGTGCATAAATATGTCTTAGGCTGTGCATATCTCCAATGTCAACTGGCAGTGTTTGTAAAGATGAGCAGTAACTAATGTCCAAGTATTTAAGGGATTTTAGCTGGCATATGCTGCTCGGAAGATCTGATATCTTTTTGCAACCATTCAATTGAAGATCAGTTAGTCTTTCCAAATTTCCTATTGATGGATGGATCTCCTTTAGACTTGAGCAATTCTCAAGCGACAAAGTTTCAAGACTTCGTGAACCCCTGAAGTTTGGAGTACTTCTGAGGCGTTTGCAATCAGAAAGATTCAGCTCCTTCAAACTTCTACAATACTAAGAAGTAAACAAAATATAATTTCAATTAACATTTTCCTTCACGTAGTTGCAATATAACAGTACACATCAAATTGCAGAATTGAGTAACGAACCTGCAAATTCAAACCAAATTCTTCGATATTGCTCCCTTTCATATTCAGGATTACAAGTTTCTCAGCTGGAAAATTTGATGGTATACATTTTAAAGGACATCCTTTCCAAGACAACCATCTGAGTTCCTTGGACAATAGCTCAAAATCTCCACTAATATGTAAGTCGTCGATTTTAAGCACCCTAAGTTTTATCATTTTCTGAAATGCTTTTGTGCTCAGCTTCACACCCTTTAATGCATGTCGTTCTAACACCAATACTTCTACATTTTCGGAACCCTGTAGTTTAGTAAAAAGAAAAGTACGAGAAATTAGGAAAGAGTGGTCGGCAAACAACTAGAGATAATTTGCTAGCCAAAGAAGAATTAAGCACAAATGAATTGAGTTCTTCTGGTGACAATCTAAATTATAAGCAAATGTATAACTAAGATAAAGATAATGAAATTTACTTACTTTATTTCCTTGTAGAACATCATGGACTTCTTGAGGGTTGAACAATCTACTCCGTTTCCCAGAGTCTCGAGGTGATTCCCTGCGAACGATTTCTCTTCCCATATCCCGCACAAGATCATGCATCACCAAATAAGGCCAATCCCTTTGGAGCAAGTTCCTTTTGACTAAGGTTGAAATTGCACTTTCAGAATAAAAACCACACGCATTTAATGCTTTGGTAACTTCATCCTCATAACACACATGTAAGGCACATGCGATATCAAGGAAAACACTCTTAGGATTGTCATCAAGTCCATCAAAGCTTATCTGGAGAATCTTTTGAATATCACCATGAGGAATTGCTCTTAGTTTTATGAACTCGTATCTCCATTCTTCTACGGATCTCCCTTGCAAATGTGACCCCAATGTCACAAGAGCTAATGGTATCCCACCTGAATATTTTATTATGTCTTCTGCCAGCTCAACATATTCTTGTGATGGAGAAAGGCTGTTAAAAGCATGACAACAAAAAAGTTGTTGAGCTTCATTTTCATTTAAAAGTTTGGCCTGGTGTATCTCACTTGTTGTAAGCCCATATAGCAAATGCTTGTCTCGGGTTGTAATAATTATTACACTGCCAGAGCCAAACCAACTTCTTTCTCTTGTTAATGATTCTAATTGGCTTCAATGATCCACATCATCAAGAACAATTAGAACCTTCTTTGACCCAAGTCTTTCTTTGATTAGATTGACACCTTCAGCAACACCATCAACTTCGAATTCCTTAGTTTTGAGAATTTGACAAAGTAGTTTCTCTTGTAGCTTGACTAGACCCTATTCTTTACCTTTTGATCTAATGCCTGAAAGGAAGCAACAACCACCAAATTGTCGAAATATTCGATTGTAGATAGCTTTCGCCAGAGTTGTTTTTCCAATTCCACCAACGCCACATATACCAACCATGTGAACTTCATGCTCACATTCACTTTGCAGTAACAACTCTATATGTTGGATAGAAGAATCTAATCCAATTGGGTAATGAGCAACATCTAGAGGTTTTTGGTTGACCTCTTGCAAAACTTGTTTTATAATACTTCCAATAAATTTTGATTCATGCCTACAGTTTTTAGCAATAACAGAAGTTAAAAGTAAAACAATACTTTGATATTTGATGAACAAAACAAAATCAAATAACAGGGAATCGAGGTTAGAGAATGGAGATTATCTATTGCTACTACTACTCCTTCGTCCCAATTTATGTAAACCAACTTCCTTTCTTTGTCCCTCAATATTGTCCACTATTGACTTATAAGCTTAGGCAAACGCTTAAATTCAAAATTCTATAGTTGAATTATGAAGTCTTACCCATCAGCCATGTTTCGCAAATCCCATCCAGATAACTTTGCAGCTTCAGTGAGGGCAGCTCTCCACTTCTCCACTCTTTGAACTCCAATTGATCGTTCCTTGTGTTTTGCCAAAGCTTCGCCAAAGGACCCTGTTTGCTTCCGCACTTGAGAAGGATCAACATCATAGAAAATAGGCAAAACTAACTGATTTAATTTCGCTCTGCAATCGAGAATTTTGACAAGTTCATCAAGACACCAACTAGACGAAGCAAAATTTTCTGAGAAAACAACAATGGCAACCCTAGATTCTTCAATTGCTTTCTCAAGTTCTGTTGAAATGACGTCTCCCTTTCTCAATTCCTCATCATCTATGAAAGTATTAACTCCGACTTGACACTATCGGAAATAAAGATGACCGGTGAAGTTTTTGCGGGTATCTTCACCTCTGAAACTGAGAAATACATCATAAGAGAAATTGGAAGAAGAAGATGATTCTCCTACAACAAATTGAGTATTCATATTTGAGACAGTAAATTAAAGGGATTGTAGTAAATTTTTTGTTTAATTAAATAGAGATGAGTAAAGCAGCTCTTTAAATACCCACAAGTAATTGTTTGTTCCTGGAAAATTAATTTTGGGTCAACTCATTTACAATCCCCAAAGAAAGTTAACAGAAATAGATGGGAAGTTTCCAAGATATTTATTTCGTAGACATGTTTCGTTCATTTTTATTTTTATTTTTCCATGATAGGTATTTATTTTCACTTCCTTCCTAGATTTTTAATTGTTCACACTAATAAAAATAATAAAGTTTTTTTTATTTTTGTATCTCTGATAATTCACTTATGGACTAGAGTGACGTGCTTTCACATTAATTGTCAACACAACTCTCTCAATCTTCTTTTTGACATCTCAAAGTCCATTCTTCTTTGAATCTCTTTCACATTAGGTGAGATTTTTCCTCTCGTAACTTCTACATGTTCACCAAAGTCCAAACACAACTTCAACTTTCAAACCTCATTA
This sequence comes from Solanum lignicaule, assembly GCA_029582545.1. Lineage (NCBI taxonomy): Eukaryota > Viridiplantae > Streptophyta > Magnoliopsida > Solanales > Solanaceae > Solanum > Solanum lignicaule. The sequence goes on along the minus strand of JAJOOF010008734.1, from coordinate 16,740 downwards.
TAGTGCCAGCGTTTGACTGAAAAATTTCATGATTGATATAGTGAGGTGTTGAAAATTGCCATTTTCTCTATGTTGCAGCCCTTATCACTAATGGATAAAGATACTCATCGCGTAGACAGTGGAAATTGTTACCGCGCAAATCTTAAACTTCTAAGCAGTATTAACTCCCAATAAACTTAGGAAATCAGTCTCAGACAAACACAAAACAGAAGTCGATGACAATGCTGGAGAAAACCAATTTCAGAAGAGTGAAATAGTGAATTAATGCCCAAAATAAGAAGAAATGCTTGCGCTGCAATACTTTTTATGAAGACAGAGATAATTCGACTCTGATATCACTTTAAAAATGAATTTTGAATCTAACTCAACTTTAAAATTAACTCACGTAGGGAAAATTGCCCAAAAGTCATATAAAGAGTAGTACTCCATGTTCCCATCCGACAAATGATGTGGGACTACAACATGATTTGAGGTGTGTGACACCTGATTTTCTCCCCTCCCTTCTTCCTACCCATCCATAGAGCGACTAACAGACTTCTAGGCTAGCAAGTTCAGAAGAAAGGGGCACACATGACATCATAAGTGAAAGTTAAGTGTTTTAAAAGGTATAGTGCAAGTTCACATGGTACACAAGTTATTAGTAGACTCTAAGATGACGTAGATCAAGGAACAAATCCGTTAGGTCTGTTGAGCCAAAGCGGAAAACAGGTGTTAAATACTTGGGTTGTATTGAAGACACTACAATTAGTTAGCTAGTTAGTAATTAGCTAAACTAGTTAGTTAGTTGTAGATTAGCTGATGTGGCAGAGTAGTTAGTTAATAGTACAAGTTAGTTATAACTAACTTGATTAGTGGTGCAGAAAAGCACATGTATATATTCTGTAGAATACTCTGTAACCGATTCATTCAATACACAATTTTATTCTTTACTATTGATCTTCTTCCTCTTAGACTCACAGAACCTCCATTGGAGGACTTAACATGGTATCAGAGCTAGAGGCCGGATCAACAACAATGGCTACCGAAAATGAGCTCGTTATTCCTTACACACACCCTCTCTGCTTGCATCCATCGGATACTCCAGGATCTGTGCTCTGTCCTGTTAAGTTGACAGGATCGGAGAACTATGGGTTATGGCGGAGGTCCATGCGAATTGCTTTGCAAGCTAAGAGGAAGCTAGGTTTTGTGATTGGAACCTGTAAGAAGGCAAGTTTTGAAACTAAGTATCATGATCAATGGGATACCTGTAATGCAATTGTTCTTTCGTGGCTTATGAATACAGTAGCTCCTAATCTCTTAAGTGGCATTGTCTATGCGTCAGATGCATCACATGTTTGGGAAGATCTGCAGGAACGATTTGACAAGGTCAATCGTATGAGAATCTACCAAATACACAGAGAAATTGCTACAATTGCACAGGGGATCGATACTGTTTCAGTTTACTTTACAAAATTAAAGGAATTATGGGCTGAGTATGATGCAATGGTGATATTTCCAAGTTGCGAGTGCCCAAAGTCGAAGGATTATGTTGAGCATTTGCGACAACAACGACTGCTTCAATTTCTTGGAGGTCTAAATGAGTCACATTCTCAGTCGAGGAGGCAGATTCTTATGAAGACTTCTGAGCCAACTCTCAATCAGGCGTATGCAATGATAGTGGAGGAGGAGAGTCAAAGTTCTGATGTGGATCGTAATATCTTAGGATTGAAAGCTGTATCTGAAGGAAATGATATCACAGCACTATTGACTGCTGCGAAAACTTTTCCAAAACCTCGATACAAGAATCCTAATGCCTTTTGTGATCACTGCAAGACAAAAGGTCACATGAAGAGTGATTGTTTTCAGCTAGTAGGATATCCTCCTTGGTTTAAAGGAAAGAAGAAAGAGGGATACAATGTGCAGTATAATGGATCTGCTTCACTTCATACTCCGCCTGTGTTTAATCCTGAGTATGGTGGTCATAATGCAGGGCATATGCCTGCACCTCTTTATGGCAATTTATCCTTTACTCACAATCATAATGCTGCAGGTGATATTAGCAGATCTGTTGGGGGCAATAGTCACATAGGAACTCACACTCATGGCACTGCTGGTTTTCATGGATCTTCTGTATCTACAACTCCAGGATCTGGTGTTTTTACTCGAGCATCTGCAGATATGTGCATTCCTGGATATGGAAATACAGGCACTCATGGTCATGGAGTTGGTGGAATAAATATGGCTTTCACAGGAGCTCACTCAGCTGATACTGCAGGTATTGTCAATTGCTCTGTAGTACATAATTCACCTGGTTCTAGGTGGATAGTAGACACAGGGGCCACTAATCACATGACATCTACTCCCACTTTGCTTTGTGAAACTCAATGTTTACCTCCAAATGAGCTCAACAAAGTTCACCTGCCTAATGGCCAACAAGTACCAATTGCTCTTACTGGGAAATCTAGGCTCATGCAGGGAGACATATCTCATGTTTTGTATATTCCTGATTTTAACTACAACTTGTTATCAGTTTCTAAACTGACTAGAGAACTACAATGTTGTATGGTGTTTTATCCTGATCATTGCCTACTGCAGGACCTTCACACTGGGGAGGTGAAGGGGACTGGTAGTCTGGAGAATGGTTTATACTATTGGCCACACAATGATGCTTCCGTTATTGCTCCTTCAACTGCTTTAAGCGTGGTGGATAATGTTGATCTGTGGCATAGAAGACTGGGACACATTCCTCACAAGGTTCTTCAGCAAATGCATATACCACATGTATCAATTACTTCCAAATTACCTTCTTGTCCTGTTTGTCCATTGGCAAAACAAACTAGGTTGCCTTTTCCTCAAAGTACCAGTAGGTCTAATAAAGTGTTTGAGTTGATTCATGGAGATGTTTGGGGTCCATACAGAACCCCCACTTATGATGGAAATAGATTTTTCCTTACTTTAGTAGATGATTGTAGTAGGATGGTGTGGATATTTCTTCTAAAGCAGAAAAGTGATGTGTTCTTTGTACTGAAGGATTTTCTGACTCTAATAAACAGGCAGTTTGATGGCTTTATCAGAGTTTTCAGAAGTGATAATGGTTCTGAATTCTTTAACTTTCATTGTCATGAATTGTTCCGATCTGCAGGCATTATTCATCAAAGCTCTTGTGCCTATACCCCTCAACAGAATGAGGTTGTAGAGAGGAGACATAGGCAGATTCTAGAGGTTGCTCGAGCCATTAGGTTTCAAGCAAATTTACCTATCAGATTCTGGGGTTTATGTGTACAGAATGTTGTTTACTTAATCAATAGAATGCCATCTATTGCTCTTGCGGGGAAATCTCCATTTGCTGCATTTTTTTGGAAGGGAACCTTGTTTGAAACATCTCAGGGTTGTTGGATGCTTATGCTATGCTGTTAATCATCGTACCAATGGTGACAAGTTTGATCATAGGTCTATTAAGTCAGTGTTTATGGGATATTCTACTACACAAAAGGGGTATAGACTATATAATCTGTCCACCAAGTCCTTTTTTGTTAGCAGGGATGTCATTTTTAGAGAGGATGAATATCCTTTCAAGTCTACTCTGCCTGAGATTCCTGAACCCTGTCTAAATAATCCTCCTGACATGTTTGTTTATGATGATCAGAATGCTTCTATTGTATTACCAGATGTTCCTGCTGCATCACTTGAATTGCCTCATATACCCACTGTTCAGTCTCATATACCCACTGTTCAACCTCCACTTTCCTTACCTTCTGAGGATCTTATTCCTCCTACCAATGAGCCAAGTCTTAGAAGGTCGGGTAGATCCTCTAAACAACCTGGTTGGCTACATGGTTTTGTCCATAATGTTGCTAGTCTTCCTTCACATCCTGTCCCTTGTTCTACTGCTCATCCTATGTCCATTTATATGTCTTATGCATCCATATCCCCTGCTTATTTTCAGTCCTTGTGCAATTTCTCTGCTATACGGGAACCTACTTCTTATGAAGAGGCCATGCAAAACCCACAGTGGATTCAAGCCATGGATCAAGAACTGCAGGCTCTCCATGACAATCACACTTGGGAATTGGTTACATTGCCTCCTGGAAAGAAGGCTATCGGGTGTAAGTGGGTCTATAAAGTCAAGTTTAATGCTCAAGGAGAGGTTGAGAGGTACAAAGCTCGACTGGTAGCTAAAGGTTACACACAGCAAGAGGGCTTGGATTACCAGGAAACATTTTCTCCAGTTGTCAAGATGGTTACTGTGAGGGTGGTTCTTTCTTTGGCTGCTATGCATGGGTGGAATTTACATCAGATGGATGTGTTTAATGCTTTTCTGCAGGGTGATTTAGTGGAAGATGTGTATATGGTTCCTCCACCTGGTCTACTTAGTGAGGGGGAGTCTGTTTGTAAGCTCAGGAAGTCGTTTTATGGCTTAAAACAAGCATCTCGTCAATGGAACTTAAAGCTATGTGACGCTCTTCTAAGTTCAGATTTTCTGCAAAGTCATCATGACTACTCCTTGTTCAGCAAAAGTTATGGTTCTGATTTAGTCCTCATCCTCGTTTATGTGGATGATCTTTTGATCACTGGTTCATGTTCTCAGTTAATTCTTGCTACCAAGCTGATGCTTCAGACTCATTTCAAGATCAAGGACTTGGGGGAGATGAGATACTTCCTTGGTCTTGAAATTGCCAGGAACAAGGAGGGTATCATGGTAAGTCAAAGAAAGTTTGCCTTGGATCTTATCTCAGACTTTGGTCTTGCAGGGACCAAACCAGTTAGTACTCCTTTGGAGGTTAATCAAAGGTTCACTAGTCAGGAGTTTGACATGCATTTGGAACCTCAGGAAGCACATGAAGATATGATACTCAGTGATCCCTCAGGCTATCAGAAACTGGTTGGTAAGTTACTTTACCTCACCATGACAAGGCCGGATATCAGCTATGCAGTACAGAATCTTAGCTAATTTATGCACAAACCAAAGAAATCTCACATGGAGGGTGCATTGAGGGTGGTCAGATATTTGAAGAATGCACCAGGTTTGGGAATTATGTTATCTTCCAAAGCCTCCAAGCAACTCTCAGTTTATTGCGATGCTGACTGGGCCACTTGTCCTATGACAAGAAAGTCTGTGAGTGGTTTTGTAGTAAAGATTGGAGACTCTTTGATTTCATGGAAGTCGAAGAAACAAAACACAGTGTCGAGGAGTTCGGCTGAAGCAGAATATAGGAGCATGGCTAATGCAGTGGCAGAAATTGTATGGTTAATAGGTTTGTACAAAGAGTTGAAAGTGGAATTGGAATTGCCAGTAAGGCTATTTTGTGATAGTAAAGCAGCACTTCAAATTGCTGCTAATCCTATATACCATGAAAGGACGAAACATATAGAGATTGATTGTCATTTTATTCGAGAAAAGATACAGGAGGGCCTTATTCAAACAGATCATGTACCTTCAAAAATGCAATTGGCAGATGTACTGACAAAGAGTTTGGGAAGAACTCAACACGATTTTTTACTGTCCAAGCTTGGTGTATATAATTTGTTTGCACCGTACAGCTTGAGGGGGAGTATTGAAGACACTACAATTAGTTAGCTAGTTAGTAATTAGCTAAACTAGTTAGTTAGTTGTAGATTAGCTGATGTGGCAGAGTAGTTAGTTAATAGTACAAGTTAGTTATAACTAACTTGATTAGTGGTGCAGAAAAGCACATGTATATATTCTGTAGAATACTCTGTAACCGATTTATTCAATACACAATTTTATTCTTTACTATTGATCTTCTTCCTCTTAGACTCACAGAACCTCCATTGGAGGACTTAACATTTTTGTACAGACAGCCAACTTGAAAAAAAAATATAAAAAAAATCCTAGCTTCTGCATAGCTGTCTTTGACAATGTCAGCCCCTTCTTGTAATTAATTTTCTTCTCTACTATTTTTTCACTTCCTTTTGGAGGAAAATGACTTGCTTAACAACCCCTATGAACTTGTGTGATAGCTAATTAAAATTATGGAAGTATTAGTAATACAAAAATTAATTATAAGAAAATTTATTTATTGTTTTACGTATGTTTTAGTTATTTATGTATTAGTTATTTCATTTTCTATTATGTATAAGAAAATATTATTTTATAACTTATACATGTATTAGTTTCTATTATGTATAAAAAAAATATTATTTTATAACTTATACATGTATTAATTTCTATTATGTATAAAAAAAATATTATTTTATAACTTATACATGTATTAGTTATAGAGATTTCTAAATTACAAATCAATCATCATGTTAAAAAATAAAAATATATACTAAAGTAACTGCTTGTTTACACTAGGAATTGTATTGACTATTGAGGAAGAGAATGTGGATTATTTATATATTATTTATAGTAATAATATGGTGTTTGTTAGAAATAAAGAAATATAACTTTAATGCAAAGCAATATGTTTTGGGCACTTGGTCAAATCAAAAGAGCATCAGATTTTGGTCAATTTTTGGGAACAATTTTTTCTTCTTTTTTGGTCAAAGATCATCTTGAGAAATTTAATCTGAGTTTTTTCCTTTATAAAGACGAAAAATTAGAATTAGGGATAATATCATTCATCCTTTAGTTAGTATTAGTAAATTTAATTTTTTTCGCATCAATATAGATTGTGGTACAATGATAAAACTGACTTGTTGAGAGCGCTGCACTCGAATAGGTCCTATTATATTTTTTTTGATTCATTATGAAGAAAATATCATATTTATTTATTTGATAATTATTTAATGACGCCATCTCCATTTTACTTATATTGGATTCCATTTAAAACTTCATTGTGAAGAAAAATCAATTAAAAATAAAAGTTAAAGTGATTCAATAAAGACAATTTGATAAACATAACAATTTTTATTTATTTTTAAAACTTCGTGTCCGATCAAACGGTATCAAATAAATTAAAACCAACAAAACAATAGTATATATATAGTACTACATTATCTCAACTTCAAATAAGATGTAACACTACAAATTTAATATAATACATAAGTACATTACGAAATGAGAAATTAAACTCTTATTAATAAGATAAAAATTTAGATAGTCAATTAGTTAATGTAAAAAAAAAATCGAAATTCGTATTAGGAAATTGAAAAACAGAAAGAAAAAGACAGATTTTTTTAAATAAGTCAATTTTTAATGGCAGACAAACATTAAATTGATGACTTAAAATATCTAAACAGAAGTATGAATTTAATGTTTGTCTGCCATTAACATAGTATTCCCTCACGTCTCAATTTTGTATAACAAATTTCGTCTTTCGAGATTTAAATAAGTCAATTTTTAATTGTTAGTTTTTTATATATTTTTTAATTATTTTAAATTGTTAATTATTGTAACTTATAATACATTGTACCTTATAATACATTGTACATAGTGTACATAGTTAACAAATATATAAAGGAGAAATTCTTTTGGCCAGAATGGTAAAATAACATATTTCACATTATGTTATTTTATTTTTTTTGAACATTTTTATTCTTTTTAACTTTAATTAAAAAATAGAAAAAAGATCAGTTTATTTTAAAATAAAAAGATATTATAGACTTTTTAAATTTCTGGCCAAATTCTGACAAAATTTTCTGGTCATTTAGCATTACCCATATATAAATTTTATTTCAAAAAAGTTGAAAATTTCATGCACAAATTTTTTATCAAACTTAAATTTTTTGACTCTCAAAAAAATAAATTGTGTCACATAAATCGAGACAGAGAGCATAGTATGTGTCCAGAAATATTCAAAATTCAAAGTTCTATCAAAGCGAGGAATAGGACCGATGGAGGACTATGAGAAAACGACCAACAATTTGCTTTTTATATTTTCATTTCTCTTCCCCCAATTATTTTCTAGACATAGTTGTTCCATGACGTTGACCATATGTGGAAAAAAATTATTTGAACCTACCCCCTTCTCATTCCATAAATATATATTCACACTTAATATTTATATATATTGAATCTAAAAAAAATAAAATCGCACTCGATATTTATATCAAATTAAATAGTGTTTGATCATGAATATAAGAAGAAATTCACTTCAATCAGAGTTGTCAAAGTTGAAATTGTATTTGATTATAATTTATGCAATAAATATTTAGAATTTGAAGTGTTTTAAAAAATATATGAAATATGATTTAAATATGAAATATAATTTAGATGAACTATATATAAATAGAGAGAGAGAATTTTTAGGGTAAATTTGAAAAAGAAAAATTAATAAAAGTAAAAAATGGATTTTTGGTGGTTTTGAAGTTGTATTTGAAATATTAATGGTCAGATATTGATTTTTAAATACAACGAAAAGAAAATCTTTTAAAAAATTCATGGTCAAATGGATCCTAAATAATTTAATCTTAATAATTAAAAATAAAAATAAAAACTATATGACATATTTTTATATTCATTTAGTTGATAATAAACATCAATTATGTTTGCAAACTTTACCCTCCCCACACTTAGCCCGCCCTCGCACGGGTGGAGTTAGGGTAATGGAGGGATTCATTTGAATCTCTTTATCGAAAGAATACAATGTTCATATGATATATATTAAATTTATTTTTCTTTTTTTATTTTTTGTATATTACTTTTTTATATTTTTTGAGTTCTTTTAGTAAAAACCTTTGACTTGTCACGATTGAGCCTTTTGTATGAAGTTTGAATAAATAGTCCATGTATTATGTGTGGTATTATTTAGTAGTAGGAATTTAGGCCTATGTATAATTAATCCATGGATTAGTTATACATAGGAATTAGATATAATACCATGAGATAAATTTATGTAAAGACAAAAATATCCCTCAAATCATTTTAATTATTTTGTTTATTTTTATTGTAAAACTAAAGCAAACTAAGACAAGAAATATAGAAGATGAAATCAATTGAAATAGGGAGACAAGAGATGAGAACTTTTCTTATTATTCCAAGTCTTCAAGTGTATACAATATGAATCCTTATGCCTCTATTTATAGTGTAACATAGAGGCATACAAAATATTAGTCATAAACATGGCATTACTGTCAAACTTTAACATAGATATCTAACACCAAACATAAAAAAGAACGAAAGAAGGGTATGCAAATGGTCAATAACCAACGCACTTAAAATTTTTGAGGGCCAACATATTTGAACAAGATTACCTTTGACTGAGGACAACTAAAATAATCTTCAATTTTTATTTTTTTGTGATTAAGATTGATGATTGACCCTAAATTAATTAATTCTTATAGGTACACTTCAAGCCATGACACACATCCCACGTTTAAGGGAAATATTATTTTATCTCCAAATAAAAATTAATACTCGCAAATTTGTGTGCTTAACGTTTTTTTTTTAAAACTTTTCTTAAAAAGTCATGTGAAAATATTTATTTAATCAAGTAATCATTTTAAAGTAATTTTTGTAAACTGATACGAAAATGAAGCTATATTGACCACTACGATAGGTTTGACCAAACAAGAAAATGTAGAGTACATTATATTTTATTTAGATTGTTTTACTTGTCGTTTTTATTAAATATAGGCATTCAAACACTATGATGATGAGGAATAAAAAATAGGTTAAGACTTCTAATGATCCTGTTAAGATAGGTTTCCTTCGTTCCTTTTTAGTTGTTATGATTTTTTTTGAGAATCGAATTATATGAATTTTGACTAGCATTTTAAGACGTATTTTTTGCATATTGATATTTAAAAAATTGTAAATTGTAGTATTTTTTGAATATATAATTTTTTTTACTTTAAAATACCGAGTTAATGTAATTTAATTTAGCTTTGAAAGTTAGTCAAATTGACTCTTAAAAACGCAACATGACAACTAAAAAAACGGAGGGAGTATGATCTAAGATAATCGTCATTTTGAAAAATTAAGATATTAATTGGATCTCTTTTCCGCTCTTAGTAATAATTATCTTTGAAAGTAATAGCGTTGACTAATTAACATAGAAAACAACACATATTGTGACATCATATACTCCATCTGTCCAACAATACTTATCCACTATTGACTTTTCATATTTCTTAAGAAACTATAAATATAAGAGTAATTTTACTCCTTTGAATATAATAAATATAATGTCTTGAAAAATATAAAGAAAATGATTATAATTAATGATAAGGATAAATTAGGAACTAAATGTAAAATTATCCATTGGTTTCATTAAGTGGACAAGTATTGTTAAACATTCTAAAATAGTATAATGGACAACTATTATTGAACGGAAGGAGTACTATAATATTGTGATTGCTTAGATTAAATCTCTTTTTATTTATTGTAGATAAATTAATGAGAGAATAATTATAAAACACATTAGTATTACAAATTATTAAAAATAATAATAAGGGTATGATAGTCAAAACACATTCTTCCTTCATTCCAAAATATTTATCACTATTTCTTTTTTTGAGAGTGAAATAATATGAACTCTGACCAATAGTACTTTAAGATATATTTTTTCATCATATTGTTATAAGAAAAATGTTATTTTTATAGTACTTTTCGTATAGTTTTTTTGAACACCTAAATTTTAATTTTAAAATATCAAATTAATTTAATTCAATTTACTACTCCCCATAAGCGAAATGTGATAACTATTTTGAAATGGAGGAAGTAATAATTTCTTTAAAAACATATAAAATAAAAAAATATGACAACTAAAGTGATCCGGAGAGAATAGTAATCTTCGATATTCATGTTTTAAGTGAAAATCTTATTATATATGACATGAAGTTATTACTCTTTTACACAAAGTCGAATTATACATGAGAAGATTACTACACTGAACTAGAAATCATGATAAATTTTAATAAATAATACAGTAGAAGAGATTATTTTAAAATATTTAAAGAAAGAATTTTGTTCTACCTAAACCGGGTATTTTTTTTCTTAGTTTAGAAAATAATTGAAGCCAATAAAAAAAGGAAGAAGAAATTTTTTAGAACTAAACCAGGTATATTTTTATTTACAAGAAGATCAGTAATAAAAAATTATTCGGAATAAGTTGGTCAAATAGGAAAAAATGGTGGCACACCGAACACGCAAAATATTTTACTTATTCAATGTATTTTGTGGACGTAAATTTTAATTGGCTAATGAAAAATTAAGAATTGCTTGTTTCTTATAGTCCTGTCGATTTTATTTTTTTTAATTTGGATAATATGTGGTTAATAAAAGATGCAAGGGCAAAGCTATAATTTTGCTTACAGGTCTGCCACATCTAGTAATTTTTAACTCAAATTTCATGTAAAATCATTTAATACACATATCTATAATTTATGAATAATCCGGTAAATCACATTTTCTAAAATTTAGAATTCTTAGGCTCAAATTCACTTCGACTCCAAGTTCAATTTTGCAAAAAGTTAAGGTTGGTAAGTGGTAAGTGGTAACACTTGGGCAAGAATGATTCAACACTGAACAATTTAAATTGGGGGCTAAGCAATTGGGGGTTCTCGCTCATCTCTTGGGGGGCCATCTCATTTGAAAACTTTTCCTCTTCCATTAGCATAGCTAAATTTGAATAGGATGAATCAGCCTCAGGAAAAGTAAGCCCCCTTTCCTTGATTGAATTTGGCTTTGCTGCGCCCTGAATCAATCAAAAAGCTTATTGATTTGATTCCATCCCATTTCATTTATTTGGGCGAGAGGGAGGCTGTGAGTCACCTGGGCTACGGATTTTTCCGTTGGTTGATTTTTGGGGAGCTACAGTAATCACAAGCTTAGCTAGCGCCATACCTGTAGTAGGAGAATTAGCCGCCTTATTTATGGATTTTCCTCTGGTATTGGGGAATGGGGGGCACCCCTACAAGACTTTAATCTAAACATGCTGCCTGATTTGAATCTGCCCGCGGAACCCGAGCCCTATCAACCACTATTTCCCCAGGTTCCTCTTGGGACTCTGTCCTTAGAGGAGCAAAGGGCAGTAGACGAATTAGTCCGCCTTGAAGGGCGGCTGATCCGGACCACAAGATGTGTCTTGGAGTCGCTGGGCTATTCGCCCCAGCCGGGCGACATAAAAATTTTCGTACAGATCTTCATAGTGGACATCGACTCATCCGACTATGATGATCTTGTCTTGGCTCTTATTGATGAAAAGTCGTCCATTTTTCTTCAATTTTTAGAAGAATGGAGGCAAGATCAAAATAGTTAATTGGACTAATTTACCTATTCTCCAGATGAGGATTCTTTAAAATCTTTCGAAACGATATAGAATGCAAGATGACACGAGAAAATAAATCTATGTATTAGATGTTAGGTGTGAGAGGCGAATTCAGAACTTGAAGTTTATAAAATCCTACAGTAATATGCAATAAAAACTGCAGAGTCAACTAGTATTTTATAGCTATTACTAATACATATCGATACCTGGTCTCAGCTGAACCCATAGGTTACAATGTAGATCAGCCTTTCCTTGTTACCTCCATCAACATAGGTATCAAGTGATGCTGAGTGAACTTGCACACATAATAGAGTACTTATTACAATCCGAGCTTCGGATTCATAGACAAAACTAGCTGCTGCCATCCCTAGTTAGTTTCTTGTTCCTGTGGACAGAGATTGCAAAACAATAGAGATGATGACCTTTAAGTACATTACTTGAGAAAAATATAATGAGTATGTTGATGCTTTGGATTTCTGATTGAAAATATTTGGGCAAGTAAAAGAAAGTTGTTTCAATTGATAGAAACAACTATATGAATATTACTGTTACATGAGACAAATATTAGTTAGTTATATAGCGGCACAAGACAAACCTTAGAAATGAAGATATTCTGTATAACTGCATTGAGACCATCTTTCACCTCAACACCTCCAATGATTGGTTTTTCTACAACCAGACTTTTCAGACTCGGTGTACTCACAGATCCCAGATGGATAAACATCTTCATTTCAGGGCAGTTTCTAATTTCCACTTCTCTGAGGAATGGAAATTCAAGAGCATGCTTCGTCTGAAAGAAATGTCCCAGCTTTGGTAGCTCGTAGAGCACCAGCTCTTCCAATAGGGGAAATAAGGGATCGTTAGTCATTTCTTCTCCTCGTTGTTCCTCTTCTGTGATCACTTGCTCCATTGATGAAGAGGCACCTATCTTTAATATTCGGAGATTCAGAACACCTCTGGCCACTGATGGAGACATCAAGTTTCTTAATTTTTCACACTTCCATACTTCCAATTCTTTAAGTTTGTTAAAGAAGCCATTTGGAAGTTGGTGAGAGAATAGAGCAGTTATGCTGTCAGCCCTGCTGATACATAGTTCTTCCAGGTTGGGACAAGAAACCTGCAAAGGTTGACGGCCTTGTATTTTTTATAAGGGATGAAAATTCAATATACAAATTCAAAAATGAATCATACATCATCTTACATCAAGTAACATGAAGTGAAAAACTTGGATTTTTTTAATTCATGAAATTTACTCCAAGTACAATCTGACAAAAAGGTATTATGATTCATGGCTAAGAAGCGAATTCAAGATTTGAAGTTTTAGGTTTCTACAACGTAATGACCTCAAGTTAATATCCAATATATAGTAACTGGTTCACAGTTAAAATAATTATAGATATTTAGTGAATCTCTCAATACAAATACAAAATATAGGTAACATCTACATACTGGGTACGTGGAACCAAGTGCTTAAGGCTAGGTTCGCCTCTGCTCTAACATAGGGTTAATTTCCTGTATAGCCTGTAAACTTTACCCACTTATCTGTTGTAACAATCAAGTCATGAAAACTATCTTTTGCGACATTAAAGTTATCAAACTTAACATACTTAAAACAATAAAGTTAATGAAATACTCATTATCGCATTGAGGTAATTGATTATGTCTGAATTGCTTAGAAAATACAAATGATTAGAATGTCAAATTTTCGGCAATAGATTATGATACGTCGCATGTAGAAGAGTAGAGGCACACCTTTTCATCAAAAAGAGGATTTGAGTCATTGACAGAGTTGTTGTCGGGAGGCCAAAAATTTTGAAACTGAGGTAACTCATAGAGGCACATGTTTTGTAACTGAGGGAACTCAATTCCCTCAACAGTGTCACTGCAAAAGTGAGTGAAGCATTCCAGAAATTGAAGCTTTATGTAAAATAAATTGGGGAGCTTTATTGGTTGATCCTCTTCCTCATTATCGGGGCAAGCTACTGTCGAGTTTGACAAACTCCCTGCAGCCAAGGACATGTAAAAAAGATACTGTAGACTACAAAATCTAGTTACCTCCAGTCTTTCGAGTTTGGAGAATGGAATATCATTCTGACAGTGAATACTGAGTAAATGTGTCAATGAATCACAAACAGCCAGACGGAGATCTTTCACATTCTGAAATTTATCAACCAGCAACTCTGTCAACACATTCTTGGAGCCATTTCCGCTTGAATGGACAAGTTCGCTCTTCCTCAACATGTGGCGGATCCAATCAGCCAACGGGGTGCTCTCAGTGACCTTGAGATCCATAATCCTATCGTAGTAGTTATCCATGAGTGAAGTATCGAGGCAACGACGACCTTGTTGTCCCACTTTTAGAGCGTACTGTGTCAACTTGGAGGAAAGGCCCAAGTTACTGTAGATCACATCTCCAGAACATGAGAACAATGTTAGTGAAGTCAATTCAAATAAGGATTCGAGCTCCCTCAAGGCGGAGTAACTACAACGTTCTACTCCCACCATATGTAGTTCCTCCAGTCGAACTAGCCTTGATAAGACCCCTGGTGAAATCCTTATAAGTTCTCCTTGCTCATTCCAAAACTCGAACATAATTAGATTGACCAGGTTCCCTATCTCCATTGGAAGCTCTTTTAAGTGAGAATCTCTGATGCTGAGAACTTCTAATGTGGCAAGTCCACCAATAACAGATATGTCATCCAACCTTAAATTAATCAGAGATAGCATCCGCAGATTTGACAACCTCTGAACCGATGATGGAAAAGAAAAAATGGAATCCTTATATCTATCTCTCCTCAGGGTTAAGACATTGAGTTTGCTCATCCCAATAAAATAATCATGTTGTAATTTATTTGGCTTTTCAATGAATTTCAACATTAGAAACTCGAGTCTTGGGCAAAATATTGGTTTAGGAAGATCATTGAATCCTTTTGTGACAATTGACATGTGACTGTAAGGCTCATAAGAAGTTCTTCTTGGGAACTCTTCGGAGTTCACGTCATGACTTACCATAAAAACATGCTTTCCCTCAGATGCAATATATATAGCCACATCACGGATCACATCATGCAATTTGACATAATCTCCAGAGGAGCCTTCGGATAACAAGAAACGATCTTTTAATGTTTCTAATAAATGACACACCCTCTTTCTTGCTTCTACAAAATTTTTAATCTCAGAAAACATGCTAAGCCCCATTCCATATCTAAGTAACTCTTCAGGCCAAATATCCCTATCTTCCTCAAACAAGCAACAAAACAAAAAGAAGTACCTGGCTTCATCACTTTCTAAGTGATCATAACTTAGCTTCAGAGGTTGATATACATATGTAAGCACTCCCGGAATATTTTTTGGTGCAGATCTTTGTAATTGTACAAGGGCATCCTCCCACGAAGGCTTCCTTTTATTCTTTAGCGCACCAGCAACTGTAATAATTGCAAGCGGCAACCCCTTGCATTCTTTCACAACATTTTTTGCTATGTGATTAAGAGAAAGATCATCAACTGAATTACCAGCTTTTTGCCTAAAAAGGAGCCATGCTTCCTTTTCAGATAAGATTCCAATTTCTATGATCTTTTGAGCCTCCATTGTTTCACAAACATTTCGGAGACGTGTAGTCAAGTTCACTTTGCACTGACAGTTGTGATTGCTACCACTGGAAATTCCAAGTTTGTTAAGATTAAGAACCTCCCATACATCATCTAAGATTATAAGGATACTGTCTTGACCCATTAACCTTGCACGCAACTGATCTCCACGACTCCATAAATTGTCATCTGTTAATGTCAAACCAACTCCTCTTGCAATTTCATCTTGAATTCTTTGGAAGTTTGGTTTCTGACCGACAGTTACCATGACAACCTCATCAAACAATTTTTCTTGCTTCGCCCTTTGTCTAATTTTCTCGGCCAATGTCGTTTTACCGATACCACCCATACCACATATCCCAATAATAGTAACCTCCTCATCTCTCAAAGCTTCCATTACCTCTTCCTCTTTCAATTTTCTCGAGTCAAACTCCTCCTCACAACTGTTACTAGGTATAGCTTCAATTTCAACTTCAAGTGGTGCAGGATAAGAGAAATTAACATGATTGTTACCTTCAATTTGAAGACTAATCACAGCTAGTTTAATTCTCTTAGATCTCCTACTCAGAGAATAACGTGACTTCAAGTTTGGACACCAACCATAGAAGCAACCCCTTTCAACCTCAATTCTACCTCGCGTTACAGCTTCCATATCTGCAGTAGTTGTATCAACGCTAGTTAACCAAGCCTCAATATTGGGAGAAATGACTTGTAAGTTTCTCCGGGCAGCCTCCGCTCTTTGTTGAACTCCGCTTTTGATTTTCTCCAGCTTCTGAGATTCATTATCCATAGATCTGATGTTGCTCTTGTAGTTAAAGATATACCCAATCCCCTGCGTCACTGGCTGCATCAAGCAATCTGTGACTTTCCCCATTAACATAGATAAGATTTCCATAGCTATTTCGTTAATTGATTCTTCACGAAAAGCAGCCTAAGGAAGCAAATGTAGAATGGAAACGAAAGCTCACGAAAGGAGCTAACTATTTTTTTCTTCAATT
>JAJOOF010008733.1:0-20086 GCA_029582545.1 Solanum lignicaule | reverse complement strand
ATATATATATATATATATATATATATATATATATATATAGATACTGATTTAGTATCACTTAAGTGAAATTATTAGTTGAGGCATTTATTGTAATTATTTAGTGTTCCCTATTTAAGGAATGAAAAAAAATTCCTTAGTTAACTAATTAAGAAATGGTACACCCACTTTTAAGGAAGGAATTTTTTTTTTTTTCCTAATTAACTCATTAAAAAATTTGTGATTACTTTTAAGGCATGAAGATATATTAATGAAAAAAATAACGACTACTAATTACCAGACAATTGACGATAAATAGTCAAATAATAATAATAAGAGCAACCATTTTTATTAGAAACTGCATTACGTATACATAAATTATATTTGTTTGTATACATAAGAATATTAACAAGAATTATAATTGCAATTACATAATAAATACATGAAAATTTAATATACTATATGTATACAAAAAAATATTAAATTTCTTCTTTTACAATTTATGTTCAGACTTGAAAATATTTTTTTTTTTGGTAACTTATCTTTTATTACTAGATAGTTAAAGAAGAAAAAAAGGATTTGACATTTCTTAAAAGAAAATGAGGAATTATGAGACATTAAAGGGACAAAGTTAAAAATAAAAGATTTAAAGGGGATAAATTGAACAAACAAGACAAAAAAATATATGTATACATAATATATTTATATAATATTAAGAAGAAATATAGACAAGGAGATGTGACACCTTTTAATCGCTTTATTTGTATTTATCTTTTTTCTTCTTTTTGACCTTTTTTTCTTAAGATTAATTATTTTACTATAAAAAAAATTATTTAATTTATTATAGGTAAATATTTTATTTATGGAGG
The DNA here is from genome assembly GCA_029582545.1 of Solanum lignicaule. NCBI lineage: Eukaryota > Viridiplantae > Streptophyta > Magnoliopsida > Solanales > Solanaceae > Solanum > Solanum lignicaule. Next base: position 19,241 of record JAJOOF010008733.1, on the reverse strand, counting down.
AACATTTATAATAAATATAACAAACAATAACTAATTAATTGAACCATATTATTACCAAAAAGAATTGACGTGGTGAGATGGTTTTGAAAAGTCTAATTTTGGGTATATCAACTAAATAATTGAAAAATTGCTATGATGTAAATTTATATAATAATCGTTCGAACCGTACCATTGACACTTTTAATTATAGTGATTAAAATTTATGTATGCCTAAAGCAAACACATACACACTATTTTCAGGTTGAATCTGAAGATAGCAATTACATCTAAATATAATTGACCCATGTAGAAACGTATTTTTTTTTTTACTGAATTTGATGTTTTACACCATTTTTATTACTTAAATAATTTTTTATATCATAATTTGATATTATGATTTCATCTTATTTTAGTAAGTTTATTTTAAAATATTTGAAAAGTACAAAATAGAGTTACATTTTAGGTTAAATTTTTCGTCTTTTTCACTTTCTTCAAAAGTTTTTTTTTTTTTACAAACAATGTGTTTTTTTTTATTTTAGAGTTTTATCAATAAGCTAGTGTTTCTTAAGTATATTTTAAATTAACTATGTAACTTTTTTATTATTATTATATATATATATATATATATATTATGCATAATTGATTATTATTGAAAAAAAAAAAAGTACCCACTAATCCTAAACTCACTCCCCTTTACCCCCATAACACTCCCACTCTGACCTCACATCTAAAAACACACCCACTACATACACACGACACCACCTGCACATCCATTTAACCCTCAAACTCCACTCACAAACAAAAACAAGATAACCACTTGCAATTATATACCCTGACACACAGCAACACACAAAAAGTCATCATACAGGATGAACAACACACAAAACTCACGTACCAAATAAAAAAACCACTTGTTCTTTGTGGTGGAACTTGAAGTTTGTTTGTGCTATTTCAAGTTCGTGATTCCAAAAAAATGATATTCTTTTCATGAATTAATCCTCACAAAAATTCAGATTTAAGGTCTTCGTTCAAGCTCTGGTAAAGTTCACCACGGTGTCCTTGTTTTGCTATCAGATTACTCAATTATAGCTTTTTGTACAAAGCTTTATTTGAAGCTTTTCTTATCTGCTCAAGTTCATATATAAAATTTGAGTTGCATTGAGGTCCAATTCTATATTTTCTCCTTTAATGTCATTCATATGTTTTCGCTTCTTTTGTTATTTTGAATTTTAAGTTGATATGTTGATATTTATAGTTGGACAATTTTGATGCTTTGATGTTAGTTCAAATCATGTTTTATTCTATTGTGAGAATTCCTACATAGATTACATTATATTTTAACAGTTAGTAGTTTTCATGAATATATTGATGGAGTTTATGTTGCCATGTAGAGTAGTGTGTGATGATAAACTCCATAAATTTTCACATGTTAAACTTGTAATGATAATTTTTTTCACTGTAAATTTGAGATTACTAATATATATATATATATATATATATATATATATATATATATGAAATAATGAAATTTAAATGGAATTGTAATACCAAGGATAATCTTTTCAATAAGTCATATAAAACACATTTTACTATTGGCCTTAGTATGAACACTTCAAATTAAATTTTAATTTTATTTTTGTTCTTCTTTTCATAGGTATAAAAGATGAGAATTGAATCAAGATTGATTGCAAGCTATGCGTCATCACATTATTGACACTTTGGAATGAACTTTTACGTATATGTCTTAGTTTAGATGTAATATTTAGTATATGTCTGTTTCATTTTTTTTTGTTATTGGACATAATTTTTTTTTTAGTTAAGGAGTTTGTAATGAGATATTATCTTAGTATAATTTTGGTTGTTTTTAATTATATGATCATGGGTTAGTTTTATTATTTTATTTTTAATTTATGCAACTCTAATTTAATAAATAATTTCAATATAAAGTAATTAAATATCATCAACTTTTAGTAATTAGTGACAAAATATTTCTTCATATATTAGTTCATCACAAGTAGATTATATTTAGTGACAAAAAAAATATATTGTCCTAGTAGCCCTTTTAATTTGATACAATTTATTTTTTATTTTGTGACAATTGTAATTGTCACTAATCATGATAATTTATAGTGACAATACATGCATGTTGTCAGTAAAAGCAATACTTTTGGCGACAAAATGATAGATTTAACAACAAAATTATCAACCTTTTAATAGTAATAAATTTGTCTGTAATAAATACATTTAATGACAAAATATTTTTTTTTGTATATAAAAAATAGTCATTACTGACGAAATTACATTTTATTCAACTACGAAATACATATAACTTTAGAGACAATTGATGTCGTCACTGATTGAACTAAAATAATTAGCGATGATAAAAGTTTGTCGATGGTAATAACCTTTTTAGTGACAAAACATACTATTAACTACAAAAAAATTAGACATTTTACAACAAATAAATTTGTCACAAATGTTTATGCATTTTGGGACGATTCTTAATTTTGTAGTTGATATAATACTTTTGGTGACGAAGCACTAAATCGTCTTTGTATACTTTTAGTGACACACATTTAGTGACGATTGACTGACGAATTAATTTTCGTCACACAAGATTATTAGTGACGAAATATGATTTATAAATGATGAAATTATTTGTGCCTGATAATCAAATTTATTGTTGTGCAAACATTTGCTTTTGAGGTTTGTTATCCGAACCCCACCTTTATATTTTGGAAATTTCAAATGTGTGATCATTGCTTTGTCGTTATATTTGCGTATTTTTGATTGGTTGAATGTTTGTTGGTAATGCATGCCCATATCATGCTTCATATTGTGTTAATTTTCCTTTAATTGTGAAATCTCGTGTGTTTGATTAATAATATTATGTGGGTTGTGTTGATTTCTTTGTGGGTCTAGTAGGGGTAAAGTCTGAGTAACCCCGATTGTACCAATCGTCCGATTTTGCCTAATGATTTAGCTGTTGATGTCATTCTTAAGGATAAACGACGTCGATTGGCCAATTTTGGCCAAAACGGGGGAAGTCTGAGTACCCCGAGGTCATGGGTAGTATGGGTCTGGTCTTAATTGCATAGAATAGGTGTCTAATTTTGTTTTCTTGGGTTGTAGATTAGAATTTGAAGGTCGGGGTCAAAATCTAGCACGTTGGATTATCCGGCGAGTTGGGTCGAGCTAGCCGAGTGGTTCGCCTAAAGATCCTTGGATCGCCTTTTTATCCTTCATTTTTGTGAATTGTGTTATGTAACTTTCGGCGATAAGCCTAAGCTTTTCGAGTTCACTCGATGACTCACTGAATGTTCCTTCTCCTCCTCATTTTTTCAATTTTTTTTTGTAACATTCGGTGAGCTATAGTTCGCCAAATGGTGTCTGCGATCCACCGAATGGACCTGGACATTGCCAACTTGTGTTGATTATTAAGTAACATTGTTCTGGAAGATTCGGCGAGCCCGTCTTGGCTCGCCAAATGGGTTTGGCGACTCGCAGATCAACTCAGCGAGTCTTCCTGCAATCTTTACACTTTGAGATTTTTTCTGAACTAAGTCTAACATATTCGACTTTGTTTGTAGGTATGGCTACACCAAAAGTACCTGGGAGAAATCAACCGGCTAGAAAGCGGGCACGAGGAATTGTGCTAAACGAGGGGTCTGCATTCTCCCGGAAGGCTCTGACAAAACTTCCTCCAACTTGTGGAAAGGGTAAAGGCAAGGTGACAGTTGTGCCCACACTAGCGCAGGCGAGCTCCGACAGTGAGGGCATTTATGCCACTCACCTCACTACCTCTGAAAGTGAGGGTTATTCGGATGACAGTTCTCCGGCCTCCGTTTCTGAGCCGAAACACGATCAACTTCTATAGGCTAGGAGAGTTGATCTACGCTCCAAGGCAATACATGATCCGACTGGAGCAGGTACCACCAGCTCCCGATGCCTCCTACACCTCCTCCACCTCCAGCACAAATAGTGGAGCAGGTACCACCAGCTCAGTTTCCTCATCCCCGGTCACTGAATAGATTAAAGGCTATGAGGACAATTTTAGAAGAGAAGCGGTTGTCTACAAACGGGGTTGTCGACCGGTACCCGGGGTGTGGACCACCATAAAGTTCCACAAGTTCGAGATCTTCACGAAGCCTCGAGGCTCATACATTTCTAGTTTGGTCTGGGAGTTCTATGCCAAGTACGGGAGGCTGGTTCCCAAAGGAATGAAGAAGGCCAACAAATTTAAGTCGTTTAATCATGTGGTAGTACGGGGCCGGAAGGTGAAGTGCAGCAGCACCGATATCAATGAGGTGCTAGGCTGTACGATGAACGTGATGCACTACTATATTGATAAAATCCAGAAGAAGACCCTCGATAATTTAAAGGGTTGGTTGGAGCCATTGATTTCTGACACTACACCGCGGTGGATTGAGGCTAGTGTTCCTATTGAGAAGAAGAACCTGGACGTGGCTGCTAGATATTGGTTCAGGTTCCTTAGTAGCACACTAATGCCGTCGCAGAAGGAATAAATACTTCGGCACCCGAAAGCTGCTTGTTTGGGCTGTATTATGGACATAGAGAGATTTAATCTAGGTCTACTCATCGACCAAGATATGGATATGAGGGCCAAGCAGAGCCAGACCTCTTTCCCTTTTCATGTTTTGATTATTAAGTTGTGTAGGCGGCCCCGTGTTCCGATGATTGCCAAGACGGATGTGGAAGTGACTCCCACTTTCTCTATTGATATCTGGTGGATAAAGGCTGAGTATATGAGGGACGAGGCTGATCGGAGGAGAGCTGCACCGGTGGATACATCCCCGGTAGTCGATGTTGAGATGTTGCCGATAGAGGCAATCCTTCCCTCTCAGGTTAGTGAGCCTACAGTTACTCCTGAAACCTCTACTTATGCCCATTCTGGTTTGACTGTTGTTTACCCTCCTAGTATTGCTGCTGCTTCTTCCTGACACACTATCACCCATGCCATGCTGTACAAGATGGGCCATCTGGCCTAGTCTGCTGATGTGCGTACCTCCCGGGTAGAGGCCGTTGTGCCTGGGTTGATTGAGTGAGTGATTGTTGATGCCTTGTCCGCAATTAGGGCTGAGTTGAGAGAGCACACAGAGTTGATAGATACCCACAAATTTGCACTTGATGTAATTACTGTGAGGGTAGAGGCTTGTGAGCAGGGACATAGTACTTCTCAGGATGTGGCAGCCTTGAAAGCCGATATTGTTGGGCTGTAGAGAGATGCGGATGAGCTAAAATCCACCAATCTATCTATGTTGTTTGACACAGTAGAGATCCACGAGGTCCCGAGTGCAGATTTTCCTGCCAGTTCCGAGATTCCTCCGGCTACTACGACCAGAGATGTTGCTATGGATGAGGTTGATATTGAGTCTGAGGCTGAGACCAATGAAGATGAGATGGGTATTCGAGATGCAACATTGTATGATGACTTGGAGGATCTTGAGGGAGCTATGGTCCGGATAACTTAAGCGGATTCTTTGAGAGACACATCTATGGTGGGCTCCAGTGAAGCGAAGGATATTATTGAGCCGGGCGCTGATGCCCAAACAAAGGAGGTCACTCACATGCAAAGTTCACCGCAGGCTTAGCCTGGCAGGATGATTCTTTTGACTCCCTTTCTGTTATTATTTAGACTGTTTTTGCGCATTTGAGGACAATTGCTAGATTAGTTTGGCGGGGTGTGGTATTTCCATACCCATCTCTTTTGGGTTGTTTTCTGGATATTCTGTCTTTGTAATTGTTTTTGTGAATGTTGGATTTTGTTGATATATATATGGGTTTGTGTTCCATTGGTTTTAAATGTGTTGGAATGTTGGTTTTTACCTGTTTTAAAAATTGCCACCTCTTAATGTGTTTGAATGTGGCTATTCTCTTGCAATTTCGAGCATCAATTGTGATCAATATCGATGACTTGACTAGTGCTCTCGATTGAACGATATGAGTGTATGACTACGATGAGGCAAATTGAGTTGCATAAGTCATATGTGAACTCCTAGCATCTCATTGTGACTAGCCGGTTGTTGAGTTGATCTCTTGTGATGATCTTACACACAAGCTGAAAATTGTAGAGACTTGTTTGATGATTTTGTTGAATGCCATGTGTGGTGAGGTATCTTTGAAATATGTTCTCGGTAATACCTAGAACTTGCCCCGTTAGTTCAATTGACTAATGTAAGCAAACGATTGAGATGATCTTAGGCACAATTTGTGAAGAGTGAACCAAAATTGCTATCATACCTCTTTGTGACCACCTTGTGAGTGTGTGAACCTAGCTTGACACCATTTAAGCCTATCATTTTCTGTGGATGAAACTTGAACAACTTTGACCTCTTTGTCCCATCACCTATAAACTTCATGACATATTGGTTCATTTGAATAGCCAACTTAGGCCAAAAGCCTAAGTTGGGGTGTGGTGAAAAAAGAGGAAAAACAAGAAGTTTGGGAAATAAAGCTTGTGAAATAAGCAAAGGAAATGGGGTATCCAATGAGTCATGCTTGAATGAACATAGTGTGGATTGTGAAAATCATATAGTTTGAAAGAGAAGGAGAAAAAGTGAAATGCAGGCCATGCTTCATGAAGGTAGAAGTCAGTAAACCAAAATGATCATACCTTTACCCTCAGCCCCGTTACAAGCCTTGAAAGACCTTTGTGATCTTGAGGGAGCTGAAAATAATATTGATTGGAAAATAAGGGCAAGCCTATGGGTAGAGTCATGCATATATTTATCTTTGGAATTGTGAGAGTTGTTTTGGATTCTGAAAGTCTAAATTGTTGATGAGTTTTGTGTGAGCATGGAATGATTCTTTGTGTGAGGGCATTTGAATGCTTTTGTTGAGCTTGAACTTGCATTTGAAGCAAGCATTGTGAGCTTGAATTCTATTTTATGATGGTTAGTCACAGTTTGAAACTTAGAGTGCACAATTGAACATTGCATGAGTAGTTTTAACCTCTTGTGTGCATTCGTGCTGAGTCTTGAGTAGCATTGTTTGTATACATCCTTATTGAACTGGTTGATCTTGTATTTTACTTGAGGACAAGCAAAATTTTAAGTTGGGGGTGTTGATGAGTCTGAGATTTTGACTCATTTAGGGCTTGTTATTCATAGTATTAGTGTCCTCGATGTCTATTTTGTGCTCTAAACTGATGTTTAAATGCTAAATTGCAAATATAAAGGCAAAAGAGCAAGGCAAGAACATTACTAGGCAAAAAAAGGAGTAGAACAGATGAAAAGGGCTGAAGATAATGAAAGCTGATAATCGCCAAGCCACTCGGCGACACACACACCAAATGTTACAGCGTGCCAGCCCTGGGGAGAAGCCAACTTGGCGCTACAACAAATATGATATATAGCTAAACAATTATTAGCTACAACATCAAATTCGTCACTAATTATTTGCTTTTAGTGACAAATTTACTTTTCATGGTTAAATATATGAGACACATATTTTTAGTAACGAAACATAAAAATCCGTAGCAAAGTTTGCCACTAAAGTTTCCCACCAAAAAATTAATTGGCGTCATTTGTTAAGTAGTGTTAGTCATGAATTTAAAGTTACCGGTGACACATTATTTCGTCACTAATAATGTATCTAATTCATGACAAATTATTTTTTGTCTTAAAATTTATTAATTTTTGGACACAAAAAAATTTGATCTAAAAAATTATGTTGTTACAATATCGACAAATTAGAGTTGGTAGTTAAATATTATAAGTTTTATCTATAAAATTGAGATTTAATTATGACATATATTTTCGTCACTAATAATATAAATAATTGGTGACAAAGATTTTATTGTCTCTAATCAATCTGTGATTTAGTGACAACAAAAAAATTGTCACAAAATATGTAAGGTTTTAAATAGCAACGACTTAAAATTTGTAGTGAATAATTCAACTATTTGCTACGAAAAAAATTCATAGCTAAATACAATGTTTCCCCTACAATTGTTCATAATTACAAGTGATAATTTACAAAAAGAATAATACAAGTGCTTCATAAGAAATAGACAGAGTCCATTCCTTAATTGGCGAGGGAAAATATTAAAACCAACAAATTCGGTCGATTTTGTAAAAATGAAAAAGTTCAATTCATCAATTTTCTTAAATTACGCAATTATAAAATGCATCATTTGATAAATACAATCCAGGTTATAAGTACCGTTAGTGGGGTATGGTTCTACCACTAGATCGCTAATATTACTTGGTTTAACACTTTTATTTTTTATTCGATACACTTTCATCGATAAAGACAATGCAAAAAATAATTTCTCAAGTCTTTGTGCTAATTTTTGTGTGTCAATTGATTTGTGATTGGTAAACTGCATAGACTAAGTCTATCTATTTGCTTCTGTCTAAACATATGTACATATTTAATAGTAATATCACATACGTACGTAGAGCAACTATACAGAGATAACATCGACTTACAAACTTAGACTTTGCGAAGGTGTGAAATATTTCATGAATCTCTATTAACTTTTTCCATCAGTGTGAAAATTGAAATAAACTAAAAAATGAAAGCACAAATGAAAGAAATGAACCAACTAGGATTTCAAATATATTATGATGAAGTACTATAGTTATGCGTATCGAAAAAAAATGATTTAATGATCGAATTGAACCGATTATTCAATTTTTTAAATAAAATCGAAAGTTTAATTTTATATAAATTTATAATTGTACTGAATAATTTTTAAAATTTATAGTAAATAAATAAATAAAATGACAGAATCGTACTGAATATATTTAAAGATATTTTAAGAAATATACAGTTTAATTAAAATATAATCTACATTTGAAGGAATTGTGGGTGGTAAATTTCATGCATTTGTGTATGTATATAAATAATCATATAATATATTAATTCTACAGAAGTTAAATTTGAAAGAAGTGAATGAAGTTAAAAATAAAATAAAAATGAGAGACAAGAGAGAGTTGATCGGATGGTAAACACTCCTCACTTCCAACCTTAAGGTTGCGAGTTCGAGTCCCAAGAAAGCATAATGTGGGAGCTACTAGGGAGGGGTTAAAAAAATTTGAGATGGGAGATAACAGAAAAATTAAATTTATTATAATAAATTTGTTCATAATTAATACATTTAAGAACAAAATAATTTTTGTATATAAAATATAGTCATTAGTGATGAAATTAGATTTTTTTCAACTACGAAATATATATAACTTTAGAGACAATTGATGTCGTCACTGATTGAAGTTAAAAAATTAGAGACGATATAATTTTGTTGGTGGTAATAACCTTTTTAGTGGTAAACCAAACAATTAACTACAAAAAAATATCCTCTTTATGACAAATAAATTTGTCACAAATGTTCAAGAATTTGTGGACGATTTTTGTTTTTGTAGTTAATATAATACTTTTAGCGACGAAGTACTAAATTGTATTTGTATACTTTTTGCGACACACATTTAGTGACGACTGATTGACGAATTATTTTTCGTCTCACATGATTTTTAGTGAGAGATATGATTTATAAATGATGAAATTATTTTTCCCTGATAAGCGTGTCGCCTAAAATTACAGGGTCTGAATGGTGAATAGTCAAGGCAAAATGGCGATGGTGAAGAACACTTGGCGCATCGCCGACCTGGTCGGCGATGCTCGACTAACTCTGTCGATTGACTCCGAAGGCCAAAATCTGGGAGCATATAAATTGATTTTCAAAAAGAGAAAAGTAGATCCTGCCATTGTTAGACTCTGAGTTTTTGAGTGAAACATTGTTTTTCTTAGTTTTTGAGAGTTTTCTAGTAGATTTTCAAGTTGGGCTTTCGATACTAAGCTAATTTGGAGCATTGTAAAGACGTGGATTTTACTACACAGCTTATGGAGAATGTAGTTGGTAATAATTTCCTAGTTTTTATAATGTGTGGCTAAAACCCCCATTCTTGGGGTGTGATTAATTATCTTAATTAGCTCATGTCATTAGTAATTACTGATTTAATTGTTGTTTTGAAGTGGGCTCAATTGGTAATTGAATTTTAACTTATGAATTGTAGTTGCAAATGCAGTTCTAGTTTAGTATTCTATGCTTGCTTGAGAAAGAGGTTTTAGAATTAAAATTATCAATTGATGATTGTAGTGATTGAGTTGTTGTGGGTTCAACTCGAGAGAGTAGATAAATTGAGGTTTTGGGCTGTTTATAGTGTGATGCTTGTTGAGGTTCGAGAGAATTCACTTGATTCGTGATAGTTGATCAAGAGATGGCGATTTCATCTAAATCCTAGCCTACCCACTAAGACTTGGCGACTTTTGGTAATTAGTAATCACCCATATAGCAAAATCGACAATTAGTTTATCACATCCCCAAGTATCCCTTTCTACTTGATCACTCCCCTGTTTTCATAGTTGTTAATTGACAAACCTTATCCCCCCATTTGACCCTTTTTGTCAACCTCTTAGATTTAATCTAATGATTTCGATAATTTCTATTCCTACAACCGATTAGAACATCACTTTCACTTCGTAATTGAATTCTCTACTGTATCAATCCCTATGGGATCGACCCCAACTCTTCGTTGGGTTTATGCTAGATTATGATTGCCTAGAGTTAGTATTGGATGAAGTGTAGTTGAGCGTTATCATCCCTCTTCATGCCGTTCCATCAATAGACTTCCCGTAGATCACAGTTCATCTTAGTGTCACCCAGATGAATAGAATATCTGGAATTATGGGCTATTGTAAGGATTTGCTGCCTCAACTCACCCACATTTGGAACAAATAAGCGACCCTGGTAACAAAGTACACCATCTCCCCCTTGGGAGAAAACCTCAACTTTTACTGATGAACTGCACCTTTCAACTAAAGTTTTTTTGTTTTTTTTGGTTTCCCATCCGTGTTTGGTACCCATATTGGAGCTCGACTAAATCCGGATTCGCGCTGGGAAGTCCCACATTGGGAGTAAAGTGCTCCCTAACAAAGGCGACTCCGTACCCAAGGGGGCTCGAACCCGAGACCTCTTAGTTAAGGATGAACAAGTACTTACAACTCCACCACAACCCTTGTTGGTTGTTTCAACTGAAGTAGTATAGGATCGCTACCTATTTTTCCTTAACCTTCGCAACCAATTAAGATTTTGACCCATTCTGAACTACCACACCCAGTAAGGCAAACTCCTAAGCGAGCAAGTCGGTGAACATCTTTGACTAATTCTTTCTTCGTTTCCTCAACATGTGCTACACTACCATGGATAGTCTGTTGGGTGCGTCAACCACTATATTGGCCTTACCCGGATAATAGATCACATTCAAGTTATAGTCTTTGAGGAATTCAAGTCATATCCTCTGAAGAAGATTCAACTCTTTCTGGGTGAACACATACTGGAGGCTCTTATGATCTGTGAACACATCAACATGAACACCATACAAGTAGTTTCTCCAAATCTTTAGGGCAAATACTACGGTTGCAAGTTCAAGGTCATGAGTCGGGTAATTCTTCTCATGGACCTTAAGTTGTCTTGAAGCATAAGCTATGACCTTACCTCGCTGCATCAACACACAACCTAGGCTGATATTGGATGCATCACAATACATCACATAACCGTCTGAACCATCTGAACCATTTGGTAGAGTCAAGACATGAGCGGTAGTCAACCTAATCTTCAATTCTAAGAAGCTTTTCTCACACTCATCTGACCACTGAAACTTGACCTTGTTATGAGTTAACTTGGTCAACGGGGAAGCTATGGATGAGAATCATTCAACGAACCTCCTATAATAACCGACCAAACCCAAGAAAATTTTGATATCAATCAGAGAGGTGGGTCTGGGCCAGTGTTTTACTACTTCATTTTTCTGAGAATCTACTCGGATCCCTTTGCTGGATACCACATGACCAAGGAAAACGACTGACTGTAACCAGAACTCACATTTTATGAACTTAGTGAATAGTTGATGATCTTCGAGGGTTTGCAAAACAACACTCAAATGAGTCACATGCTCTTCCTCACTTCGAGAATAAATAAGGATATCATCAATAAAGATGATGACGAACAAGTCCAAATATTGTTTGAACACTCTATTCATTAAGTCCACGAAAGCTGCAGGAACATTCGTTAGTCCAAAAGACAAACTACAAATTCATAGTGACCATACCGAGTCCTGAAGGCTGTCTTCGGAATGTCACTATCTCTAACTTTGATATGGTGATAGCCGGATCTGAGGTCTATCTTAGAAAAGCAACTAGCACCCTGAAATTGGTCGAAAAGTCATCAATCCGAGGTATGGGATATTTGTTCTTGATTGTAACTTTGTTCAACTGACGATAGTCAATGCACATTATGAGAGAACCATGTTTATTTCGGACGAACAACACTAGAGCACCCCATGGAGAGATGATGGGTCTGATGAAGCCTTTATCTAGAAGGTCTTTCAATTATTCATTCAATTCTTTTAGCTAAACTAGAGCCATTCTGTAAGGAGGAATTGAAATGGGCTGGGTAATTGGAAGAAGATCTATTCTGAAGTTGATTTCCCTTTCGGGAGGAACTCCAGAAAGATATTTTGGGATCACTTCTGGAAACTCATTTACTACTGGTACTGAATCAAGAGTTGGGGTTTCGGATTTTGAATTCTTAACCCAAACGAGATGATAGATATACCATTTGGAAATCATTTTCCTAGCCTTAAGGTAAGATATAAATCAACCCATAGGCACTGAGCTCCTACCCTTCCATTCTAAGAGTGGCTCGTTTGGAAACTGAAACCGAATAATCCTAGTTCTACAATTGACTGAGGCATAACAGGAATGTAACCAATCCATGACTAGAATGATATCAAAATCTACCATTTCTAACTTTACAAGGTCTTCTGAGGTGACTTTATGGGAAACTATGAAAGGGCAATTTGTGTATACCCATCTAGCTATAACTCGGTCACCAATTGGAGAAGAGACTGAGAAGGGTTTGAGAGAGTTTCTGGAGTGACATCGAAATTTATTGATACATACGTAGTTAGAAAAGACAAGGTATCCCCTGGATCTAGCAACGCATAAACATCTAAATGAAAGACTCGTAACGTACTAATGACCACATCAGGAAAATTTTCTTGGTTCTGGTGAGCTTGAAAAGCATACAACCTGCTCTGGCACTAACCACTACTTGTACTAGATGAGGCACCCTGTTGAGTGGGGTGACCCACTGGAGCTGCTGAAGTTGTAGAGCGATCCCTGTTGATGTTACCTATTTGTCCTTGTATGGCAGAAAGGCAATCCTTCAACCTATGACCAGACTGACCACACCCAAAGCACCCCTCTCTTCCTGTAAGACACTCTCCTGGATGATTCTTACCACATTTTGGACAAGTTGGAAAAGTTTAGCTAACTGAAACACTCCCATGTGACTTAGAGCCTGATGCTATCCCTTTCTGATCCCGTCGAAAGCTGGGTGATGGAGCGTTAGCTGATGAAGGTTCTACGACTATAGACCTCTGCTGAAATTGTGAGCAATTCCCACTGCCCGACCTTTGCTGAGAGTATTCATAATTTCCTATCCAAGACTTTTTGCTATCCTTAGCCATTTCCGAAAGCTTATATTCCTTGACCTGCTGAGCATGAGTCATTAATCTAGAGATATCCATATCTTCTAATAGCATAACATTCCTGCACTCGGTCTTGACCAGATCGGATACTCCAAACAAGAACTTGCTCATTTGTGCTCTCGAATCTGCAACCATATGTGGAGCATACCTGGAGACCTGGGTAAACTTCAACCCGCACTTTTGGACCGAGATTGAACCTTGCTTCAAGTTCACGAATTCTTGTGCCTTAGCCTCTCTCAACTCTCTCGAGAAGAACTTGTCCAGAAAAGTTCTGAAAATAATCCCAAGTCAGAGGAGTTGTATCCTTGAGTTGATAGGATGCTAGCTCAACACTATCAGTACCAGTCACTTGCATTACTCCAAGAATCTTCTTAACCTCATCAATGAAGTGTTGTGGGTCCTCACCAACCTTCCACCCTAGAAATTCTGGCGAATTCATACTAACAAAATCTCAAACCCTAGCTGCAGCTAATCAACCAGTGGGGTTTGAATAAACTGGGGCCTGTTGATTGGTCTGGTTGGCTACTATCTGAGCTAATAGTTGGATCGCATTGCGGAACTTAGCATGCATAACCTCATGGTCCGGGACTGAAGAAACTACATTAGCATTGCAGACATTGGCATTCCGTGCGTTAGATCTACGAGGAGGCATGATCTAAAACATACAATGATGGATTAGAAAGGAGAAGTTGAATCACACCTCACGCACGATAAGAATAGCAAAGGAAGTGAAGTTTTTTTTAAACACTTTGTAGCCTCCCCTCATAGATGTGGCGCACTTCATACCCATAAAATAGACTCTACTTAGTGCGGCTTTCAGACACCCTAGGACTCTTGAACCTAATGTTCTGATACCAAGTTTTTCACGCCCCGAGGCTACCCTCTAGACGTAACACCGAACCTAGGATCATGAGTGACCCCAATCTAACCCTGAGTTTGGCATATATCAAGCATGCTGAAAATAACTAAGTCAAACATGTACAATGCGAAAGCTAAAGCAATGCATATCTGAAAAGGGGAAAAACCTAACTACTCTAAATATACATAAAATAATAGGAGTTGAGTGATAACTGAAACACCACTTAACAACTCGACCTAGATCTACTACTATGTTTGAAAAGCCTCTAACTGATTTGAGTTTTTGGGACATGCCCTAGCTAACTCTAACAAAACTGAAAACTGAAGTAAAGACTAAAATAGAAAGCATGTCTATTGTCCTCAAAGTATGAGGACTCACTACTGAAGCTGCTAAGGTCGAATCGAAAATCGATCTAAGCGTGATCTGGAAGCTGAGTGTCTGAACCTACATCATGAAATAATTTAACGTAAAGTATGTGTCAGTACTTGGAATTAACTGAGCATCCAAGATATAAATATGCTAAGTTGAACAAAATACATATAAGTTGAACAACGCCTAACTGAGCAATGATATTTTCTGAACAAGGATATAGGTATGTACTGAGTATAACTGAAAGATAACTAGATGTAATGATCAAGTACTATTCATAAAGATAACATGCTGGCTGAATATTGAAGTAAATGTTGGAAACCTAGTCAATTCACTAAGAGTCTTACTGTGAGAGCTACTATTAACCGACATAAACCACGTGAGCTAAATGTGGAGTCCGATGTGTACGCCCCATCTAGAGGACCCAATATACCTTGGCTGGGGTATAAAGGCATGACTGTGGCGTGATCACTAAAACTGATGCCCAGTTGAGGGGACTTATATGGCTACGCGGGCACGTAGTTCTGGGACTATGAGGGTACGCTAAACCCTAGTCCAACTCGGTGCTATGTCTACTCCTAACTGAATATTCATGAAGCTAAGATGCACTAATACTGAGTAGCTCAAAATACTGACTGCTAACTGAGAATGTGACATTCAAGATCTGAAGCATGACTTTCTGTCTAATTGACCTAGCAAGTATAATTCAAGAACTAAGAGAATTTACACAACCTAGGATTCTGAGTTTTATACAACGAATTATGCAAAGTTTCTAAGAAAACATACAATTTCGAGGTGTTACAGCCATGGTATGGTATGGTACGACTTTTGAAAGTTTCGAAACCATAATTTTGCAGTTGGTTTGTAAAACATTATACCATTACCATACCAATTTAATTCAGTATGGTTCAATATTTTGAAGTTCGATTCCGCTATTCTATGGATTGGTAAATCAATAACCATAGTTTGTTTAACTTATATACTCATATAATAGAGTATTATGACTTTGTAAATTAAAAAAAGGTCTCAATTGTATCATTCTAAAACATTACACATGTAGAAATATATATTCAAAATAAAGCACAAACAACTCCTTTTGTTAATCAATTACATTTTAATAAAAATAGAGTAGTCAAAATTTCAACTTTTGAACATTTAGTTAATACTAATTATAGGTTGTATACTTGTCAGTGTATATATATATATGATGTTTTATGTAACTATATACTTTGGTATGATATTCAGTATTTAAGTATGTTATTTAAATACCAAATATCGTACCAAATACCAAAAAAATTAAAATGTATACTGATTAACATCTCAAATACACCTCATCCAATTCTAGGTGTAGACGATCGTTAACTAGTATAAAACCCAACAAAGAGTTGGGGTCAAACCCACATGGAGAGGTATGTGTTTAAATTCAGTTATGAAGTTATAAAAGTGGTCTATTCGATTATAGGAATATACATTATTGAAAACAAGTAAATAAATCTAAGGGGGCGACAACGAATGTCAGATGGGGGGTTGGATTGTTAACTATCAGCTACAACACAAGCAAAACAGAGGAAATAACAATATAGAGAGGAATTTTCAGGATGTGATCGATTATAGGCTGATTTCACTGTACGGGTAATTGTAATTACTAACGAATTACTAAATATCAGTGGGTAGGCTAGGCTATGAGTGTAATAGTTTTCTCTTGAACAACTACTACGATTCAAGTGATTTCTTTCGAACATCAACAAGCTTAACAATAGTAACAACCCAAAACCTTAATTCATCTACTCTCTTGAGCTAGATAGGTAGAATCGAGTTTAGGATTTACTCTTTCGAGCTAAACCCATATCAACCAAATAACTACAATCATCAATTGAAAGCTTTTATTCTAAAACCTCTTTCTCAAGCAAGCCTAGAATTCTAAAGTTCGAATTGCATTTGCAACCACAATTCTTAGATTAAAACACAACCAACAATTAAACCCACTTCAACTAAGCATTTAAATCAGTAAATAACAATACTCATAAGCTAATTCAACCCATAATCACATGATCACACCCTAAGAATTGGTGTTTTAGCTAAACATCATAGAAAGGTAAAAACAATTACCAACTCGATTCGCCATCAATTGGGTAAGAGTCTCCAAGCCTTTACAATGTTCTAAAATGGTTAACTTCAAAAACCCAATTCCAAATCCTCACAATTAAGCTTAGGAATCCTCAAAGTTTACAATAGAAACTGAAAAACTCAAAGAAAACTCTGACTCTCAACTTGGGGATCCGAACTCTTCAATTTCCCTTATGAATTCCAATATATAGTTGCCCACTTTTTGGCCTGAAATTCCAGTCAGCGGAATAAGTCGCGCCTCGCCGAATGGTTTGGTGATTCGCCGTTTGCTCCCTTTAATCTCCACTTTGCATTGGTCCTCAGCCTCCCAGGTACTGTAACTTTGGGCGATTCAACTTGTTGTCGCGGAACCAATCGGCGATTTGCCGACTGCCCATTTTTGTTGCCAACTTGGTTCTTCCCTAGGGCTGGCATGCTGGAACTTTGGGCGAACTAAAGACTCACTCGGCAGCTCTCCGAGTAGTCTTGGCGATCACTAAGATCGCTTTTCTTCACTTCTTTAGCTTGTTAGTTCCTTTTTGTCCGGTAGTGTCCTTACCTTGCTCCTTAGCCTGTAATGCTGCAAATCAACACTTTAACATCAGTTTAGAGCATACATTGGGAATTTGAGGACACTTATACTATCAAAACAAAGCCCTAAATGAGTCAAAATCTCTTACTCATCAATACCCCCAACTTAAACTTTTGCTTGCCCTCAAGTAAAAACTCAAGATCAGTCAGTTCAACAAGGATGTCTACAAATAGTGTTGCATAAGACTCAATATAAATGCACACTACAAGTTTCAACTACTCATACAATGATCAATTGTGCACTCAAATTTTCAAATATTGACTCACCATCATCAAGTGTACTCAAGCTCATAATGCTTGCTTCAAATGCAAGTTGAAGCTCAACAAATGTATTCAAATGCCCTTACAACAAAGATGACTCCATATTCACACAAAATTTCTCTAACAATTTAAAGTTCCGGAATCACACACAACTCTCACACTAACAAAGATGAAAACATGTATGACTCCACCCATAGGTTTGCCCTTATTTTCCAATCAACATTCATTTCAGCTTACTCAAGATCACAAAGGTCTTTTAAGGCTTGTAACGGGGTTGAGTGTAAAGGTATGGTCATTTAGGATTTAGTGGCTTCTACCTTCATGAAGTGTTGCTTGAAAATCATTATCTCCTTCTCTTCCTCATTCAAACATGATCATAATCTACCCCATTATTCAACTAGACATGATTCACTAGATACCCCATTTCTTCTGTTCTTTGCACAACTTTATTTCACAACTTTTTCTCTTTTACAATATTTTTCTTTCCTTTCTTCTTTTTTCTCTCTTTTCTCTTTCTCTTTTTTTTTACATGGAGGGGTTCCATATTTTCCAAAACAATTCATCAAAAAGGGGTAATTTTTCACACTTCTTGACTTTCCTTTTTTTTCACAACACCCACAACTTAGGCTTTTGGCCTAAGTTGGCTATTCAAACAAACCAAACTTTATGAAGGTTATGGGTGATAGCATAAAAAGGTCAAAGTTGTTCAAGTTTCTTCCAAGAAAAGGATAGGCTCAAAGAGTGCCAAGCAAGTTTCACACATCTCACAAAGTTGGCCATAAAGAGATATATTGTCAAGATGGCTCACTCTTCAAAATTGTTGCCTAAGATCATTTCAATTGTTTGTTTCACTCAATCGATCGGACCAACGGGGAAAATTCTAGATGTCATCAAATACAATGTTCAAGACAAACTCACCACACAAGGCATTGATACCATTATCAAACAAGACTCCACACTTTCTAGCAAGCGTGCATTGTTCATCACAATAGACTTCATCGACAATCGGCTAGTCACAACAAGATGCTCAAAGTTCACATATTGCCTATGTAACTTCGTTTGCCTCATCGTAGCCGCACATTCATTTTGTTCAATAAAGAGCACTATTCAAGTCATCGGTATTGACCAAACTGGCACTCAAATTTGTACAAGAACAACCACAATCACACACATATAAGATGGCAAAAATTTTAAATTTGGTTCAAAACCGATTTCATATTAAAACAATGGGCTATAAGTTCTCAACAACCACGATATATATATATATATATATATATATATATATATATATATATATATAAACCAAAAGGCACCAATATTCACAAAACACAATAAACACTGCCCAATATTCACAGAACAACATACAGGAGGTAGGTATGGAAACACCTCACCCCACCAACGAAAAAAGCAGTTGTCATCAAAAGAAACTACAACAACAACAATCTAAAAAGTAACAGAGAGGGAGGGAAAAAGTCATCCTGTCAGGATATGACTGGGTG